>JBBDGP010004005.1:22500-287500 GCA_037952835.1 Lithobates septentrionalis | reverse complement strand
ATTGCTGCAGAGGTTGAAGGGGTGGGGGGGTCAGCCTGTCAGTGCTCAGACCATACACCGCACACTGCATCAAATTGGTCTGCATGGCTGTCATCCCAGAAGGAAGCCTCTTCTAAAGATGATGCACAAGAAAGCCTACAAACAGTTTGCTGAAGATAAGCTGACTAAGGACATGGATTACTGGAACCATGTCCTGTGATCTGATGAGACCAAGATAAACCTATTTGGTTCAGATGGTGTGAAGTGTGTGTGGCGGCAACCAGGTGAGGAGTACAAAGACAAGTGTGTCTTGCCTACAGTCAAGCATGGTGGTGGGAGTGTCATGGTCTGGGGCTGCATGAGTGCTGCCGGCACTGGGGAGCTACAGTTCATTGAGGGAACCATGAATGCCAACATGTACTGTGACATACTGAAGCAGAGCATGATCCCCCCCTTCAGAGACTGGGCTGCAGGGCAGTATTCCAACATGATAACAACCCCAAACACACCTCCAAGATGAAAGGAATTGATTAGGGGTGGATGGCGCTACCTTATCAGGGTACCTTGACTTATAATTTAATGAACCTCAAAAGGAACCAGGAACTATATAATAATAAATGCACCCCTTTATCCCTCGTTAGGTAGTGGATCTAGATGTCCACCGTTACCTAAGTGGACTGTGCTAGCAGATCAGTCTCATACCTACATGCAGGTGTACACCATGTGATTAATCAACACAAATTAGTTAGGTGACAATTGATAAAAAAATCAATAGTGACAACCAAACAAAAATAAAGTTAAATAAAATACCACGGTACGAACTTATATTAATCCCCAAATGTGTCCAAATGTGCTTATAAGCAGAAAGGTGAATATGAATAGTCCCAACATTAGACATATAGTGCAGGGTTGCACATTAAATAATATAAAACTGATGGAAAAATAATGAAAATTGATGAACAACTTAGTGGAAAAAAAATTTTGATGAAAAAAAATATATATAGTATAAAAAGTGAAATAAAGTCCAATAGCAGGAAGTGAAAACGTCTGTAATCGGTGACTTTCGTGAAAACAGCTGATCAAATCCAGTGACTTGCGGTGCTCCCCCTCAAAGATCCCCACTCACCAGCTCCCTGCACCCCTGCAGGGGTAGTAGGCATGTAATAGTAGGCAGCAGTAAGATGTGTATGGGTCATCAGGGTCCACCGCTCCAGCTGTGAGGTATCCTTCAGTGTATCCTCATGGAGAAGAAACAGGGCTCCATAGTGTGATACTTTTTTTAAAAATTTATTTATCACAACAGTACAAAAATAAAAATAAACCAGGTGAATAAAAAGTTCAAAAACCAAGCCAAACAGTCACACAGCGTGTAAGCTGTTTCGTATGGAGAGTGCAGGCCGTCTAGAACCGTCAGCTGCGCGGCGTGCGCCTCAGCTGCGTTCCACACTCTCCTACCTCCGACACCTCCAAGATGACCACTGCCTTGCTAAAGAAGCTGAGGGTAAAGGTGATGGACTGGCCAAGCATGTCTCCAGACCTAAACCCTATTGAGCATCTGTGGGACATCCTCAAATGGAAGGTGGAGGAGCGCAAGGTCTCTAACATCCACCAGCTCCGTGATGTCGTCATGGAGGAGTAGAAGAGGACTCCAGTGGTAACTTGTGAAGCTCTGGTGAACTCCATGCCCAAGAGGGTTAAGGCAGTGCTGGAAAATAATGGTGGCCACACAAAATATTGACACTTTGGGCCCAATTTGGACATTTTCACTTAGGGGTGTACTCACTTTTGTTGCCAGTGGTTTAGACATTAATGGCTGTGTGTTGAGTTATTTTGAGGGGACGGCAAATTTACACTGTTATACAAGCTGTACACTCACTACTTTACATTGTAGCAAAGTGTCATTTCTTCAGTGTTGTCACAAAAGATAGAATAAAGTATTTACAAAAAGTGTGGGGTGTACTCACTTTTGTGAGGTACTGTGTATGTATATATGTATGTGTATATCTATATATATATATATATATATTTTGCAGATCATCAGTCCTTAGGCCTGATTCACACTTATGCATTTTTAGTGCTTTTTGCATTTTGCAGATTTGCTCTACAGAACGTGTTCCATTGGAAACCATGTTAAATGGGCTGTAGTGCAAATCTGCAAAATGCAAAAAGCACCAAAAATGCATAAGTGTGAATCAAGCCTTAGATAGGGTGCCTGCATTTGTTTTTTCTCCAGGATTTTCTTCTCTTTATTTTTCATCTGCTGATCGTGTGATCATCAATGTGCTAATGTAACGTTAAAGTAAAAGCTTTCCATTTTCATGACATACCTAATTTTAGACCCAATGATGTCATCATAGGCTCTCTGTGCTTCTCTACACAATGCAGGCAGATCATGGCTGGTGGGAGGGCGATGGCATCCCGAAAAAAAAAAAAAAAACAGCACCCTGACTTAGTACTCCTCCAGAGCGAAATCCACCCATCATAAGTTAAATCTTTGTAAATAGGCACAATCTGATGAAATGGATAGTAATCTAAAAAATGAAGAGAGGTTTTATAATTGGGTTCTGGTGTTGGGGTGGAATTAGGAATTCATTCTATGCTGTCCTTTCACCTAAAGCCTGGAGCCAGCAGATACAGACAAGACTCTGCACTTTCCCCTCCGCACCATAAAACCACCAGATGACAGGTCAGCCGGGTTTGTCCGGATCAGGTGACCATCTCATGTCTATGGCCGGCCAGCTTGCTGATTGCTGTCATAGAGAACAGAGAATTACCACATCTTCCCCAGACAATGATGTTGGACGAGAAGGCCTGGCTCGCAGTCTGCGCTCTAATTCATCCCAAAGGTGTTCTATCTAACCCCTGAAAACAACCCCACACCATAATCCCCCCTCCAACAATTGATTGGGACCAGTGCACAAAGCAAGGTCCATAAAGACATGGATGAGCGAGTTTGGGGTGGAGGAACTTGACTGGCTTGCACAGAGTCCTGACCTCAACCCGATAGAACACCTTTGGGATGAATTAGAGTGGAGAATGCAAGCCAGGCCTTCTTGTCCAACATCAGTGCCTGACCTCACAAATGCCCTTCTGGAAGAATGGTCAAACATTCCCATAGACACACTCCTAAACCTTGTGGACGGCCTTCCCAGAAGAGTTGAAGCTGTTATAGCTGCAAAGGGTGGGCCAACTCAATATTGAACCCTACGGACTAAGACTGGGAGGCCATTAACCGCCTGCCGACCGCCGGCCGTCAATTGACGGCCAGGCGGCGCAGCTCTCATTGCGGGTGGGCGTCATATGACGTCCTCGCTTTCCTAGGCCACCAGGGGGCGCGCGCGCGCCGCCGCCGGCGATCGCGCGCGCCCGCCGTGTCACTAGGCACCCGGTGCGCATGCCCGGCGGCCGCGATGTCCGCCGGGCACCCGCGATTACCGGTAACACAGCAGGACTGTGGATCTGTGTGTGTAAACACACAGATCCACGGTCCTGTCAGAGGAGAGGAGACCGATGGTGTGTTCCCAGTACAGAGGAACACCGATCGGTCTCCTCCCCTAGTGAGTCCCCGCCCCCTACAGGTAGAATCACTCCCTAGCAACACAGTTAACCCCTCGATCACCACCTAGTGTTAACCCCTTCCCTGCCTGTCACATTTATACAGTAATCAATGCATTTTTATAGCACGGATCGCTGTATAAATGTGAATGGTCCCAAATATGTGTCAAAAGTGTCCGATGTGTCCGCCGCAATATCGCAGTCACGATAAAAATCGCAGATCGCCGCCATTACTAGTAAAAAAATAAGAAAAAATAAAAATGTTCTAAAACTATCCCCTATTTTGTAGACGCTATAACTTTTGCCCAAACCAATCTATATATGCTTATTGCGATTTTTTTTTACCAAAAATATGTACAAGAATACATATCGGCCTAAACTGAGAAAAAATTTGTTTTAAAGAAAAAAAAATTGGATATTTATTATCGCAAAAGGTAAAAATGATTGTGTTTTTTTTAAAACTTGTCACTCTTTTGTTTATAGCGCAAAAAATAAAAACCGCAGAGGTGATCAAATACCACCAAAAGAAAGCTCTATTTGTGGGGAAAAAATGATAACAATTTCATTTGGGTACAGTGTTGTATGACCGCGCAATTTGTCATTCAAAGTGCGACAGCGCTGAAAGCTGAAAAATGGCTTGGGCAGGAAGGGGGCGAAAATGCCCGGTATTGAGGTGGTTAAAGTTCATGTGTGTGTAAAGGCAGGCGTCCCAATACTTTTGACCATATAGTTTCCTAGGGTGACAACGCTGCTCCTTCTCAGTGAGTGAACGTTGTCACC
The DNA here is from genome assembly GCA_037952835.1 of Lithobates septentrionalis. Classification (NCBI taxonomy): domain Eukaryota; kingdom Metazoa; phylum Chordata; class Amphibia; order Anura; family Ranidae; genus Lithobates; species Lithobates septentrionalis. Next base: position 283,186 of record JBBDGP010004005.1, on the reverse strand, counting down.
CTAGAACAGGAAGTGTCTTACTGGAAGGATCACTAGGTGAAAAAAAAAGTTGGAGTTGGAGTCCCTTGAAATACAAGAAGCTGACCTATGATGGACCTTGCCAGCCAAAACTAAAATGTTAGGTTGTAAGAAGTTGCCTGTTATGGTGGCCGATACTTGGCCCATATACAGGTCCAAGAAGCACCAAACTACCGGTACTCATTTCAGTTGTTTTCTCAGAATGGCCTTGAGTTTTTGGCATCTGCTGATCCAAACACAAGCCATGTTGTGCCGGCGGCACTCGTATGGTAGTATTGGGTCATCCGGGTCTTGTCTTAACCTGAGACTAAGCTGTGTCACCATGACACATGAAACGCTCTCCAAGGTCTCGGAGCAGAGATAAGCTCCCCTAAAAACACTGAATAGGAAGACAGATGGCTGCTTTGTTGTGCACCATATGCACCTCTCCTATTCTCCGTGCTAATAGAGGACATGATGCATTGTGATCCTTATCTGAGTCTACTTTTCATGTACAGTCCCTAAGTGTGGCTGTAAGGTTTAGCCATTTACTAATACAGGAAATGTGTAGTGGGTTTGTATGCATGATCTTTATTATAGTCAAGAGTAAAACTACAATTTTAAATAATGTTTCCTTTTTCTTTTTTTTTTGTAGCTACGAAATCTTCCCTATGAATATTTTGCATTCTCATTTACAACCAGCAGGTGGAGCTGTAGAATCCATTTTACTTTTTTTTAAGCTATCCTATACCAAAAAAGAAAAAAAAAATCTGTTGTTTACAAAGCTCAATAACCAAAGCGCACAAATGAATGGGCTAGAATAAGCCAGAATACGTGAATAGCCATTTCCTAATACAAGGATTGTATATAGAGATAGTATTTATATTCTTCATTATGGTCAAGAGTAAAAGTACAATTAAAAAAATCCTTTTTTTTTCTAGCTAAAAAAAACAAATCTGTTGTTTGCAAAGCTCAATAACCCAAGTGCAAAAGTGAATGGGTCAGAATATGCCAGAATACATGACTAGCCATTTTCTAATAAAAGGAATGTATATGGAGATTTATATTCTTCAATATGGTCAAGAGTAAAATTACAATAAAATAAACCCTTTTTTTTTCTAGCTATAAAATGTTCCATGTCTATATTTTGTGATCTAATTTGCAACCAGCAGGTGGAGCTGTAGGCTTACATCTTTATGCCCACCATCTGCTTTACTATATAAACCAAATCTGTTGTTTACAAAGCTCCATAACTCAAGCTTCAATTTTCACACACAAGTTAACGAGCCAAAGTAATGATTTCTCCTCCTCCATCCTCAGCCAGCCTGCCAATTTTAGATGACTCTGTAGCAGCGGTCTGCAAACTGCTGACCTTTGCTTGCCTTTATCCAGCCCTTGGGGCACTAGTCCATCCACTGACACCAACAATAGGTCATCATTCCTGTTGCTAACACTAACAAATGGGGCACTAGTCTTCCAACTGACACCATCAAAATGGCACAATTCCTTCCATTAACACCCAACGACGGGGCACAATTCCTTCCATTGACACCAACGATGGGGCACAATTCCTTCCATTGACACCACCGACGGGGCACAATTCCTTCCATTAACACCCAATGACAGGGCACAATTCCTTCCATTGACACCAACGATGGGGCACAATTCCTTCCATTGACACCACCGACGGGGCACAATTCCTTCCATTGACACCAATGATGGGGCTCAATACCTTAAATTGACATCAACAACGGGGCACAATTGCTTCCACTGACACCCAACGATGGGCCGCAATTCCTTCCATTGACACCAATGACGGGGAACAATTCCTTCCATTGACACCCAATGACGGGGCACAATTCCTTCCATTGACACCCGACGGGTCACAATTCCTTCCATTGACACCCAACAATGGGTCATCATTCCTGTTGCGAACACTAACAATGGGGCACTATTCTTCCAACTGACACCATCAAAAGGGCACAATTCTTTCCATTGACACCGATGATGGGGCTCAATTCCTTAAATTGACATCAACGATGGGGCACAATTCCTTCCATTGACACCACCGACGGGGCACAATTCCTTCCACTGACACACAACGACGAGGCACAATTCCTTCCATTGACACCAACGATGGGGCACAATTCCTTCCATTGACACCAACGATGGGGCACAATTCCTTCCATTGACACCACCGACGGGGCACAATTCCTTCCATTAACACACAACGACGAGGCACAATTCCTTCCATTGACACCAACGATGGGGCACAATTCCTTCCATTGACACCACCGACGGGGCACAATTCCTTCCATTAACACCCAGCGACAGGGCACAATTCCTTCCATTGACACCAACGACGGGGCACAATTCCTTCCATTGACACCAATGATGGGGCTCAAATCCTTAAATTGACATCAACGATGGGGCACAATTCCTACCATTGACACCACCGACGGGGCACAATTCCTTCCATTAACACCCAACGATGGGGCACAATTCCTTCCATTGCCACCAATGATGGGGCACAATTCCTTCCATTGACACCACCGACAGGGCACAATTCCTTCCATTGACACCCAACGATGGGGCACAATTCCTTCCATTGATACCAACGACAGGGACACAATTCCTTCCATTGACACCACCGACAGGGCACAATTCCTTCCATTGACACCCAACGATGGGTCACAATTCCTTCCATTGACACCCAACGATTGGGCACATTTCCTTCCATTGACAACAACGGGGCACAATTCCTTCCATTGACACCCAATGACGGGGCACAGTTCCCTCCATTGACACCACCGACGGGGCACAATTTCTTCCATTGACACCCGGCGGGTCACAATTCCTTCCATTGACACCCAACGACGGGGCACAATTCCTTCCATTGACACCAACGACGGGGCACAATTCCTTCCATTGACACCAACGACGGGGCACAATTCCTTCCATTGACACCAACGACGGGGCACAATTCCATCCATTGACACCACCGACGGGGCACAATTCCTTCCATTAACACCCAACGACAGGGCACAATTCCTTCCATTGACACCAACGACGGGGCACAATTCCTTCCATTGACACCAATGATGGGGCTCAAATCCTTAAATTGACATCAACGATGGGGCACAATTCCTACCATTGACACCACCGACGGGGCACAATTCCTTCCATTAACACCCAACGATGGGGCACAATTCCTTCCATTGCCACCAACGATGGGGCACAATTCCTTCCATTGACACCACCGACAGGGCACAATTCCTTCCATTGACACCCAACGATGGGGCACAATTCCTTCCATTGATACCAACGACAGGGACACAATTCCTTCCATTGACACCACCGACAGGGCACAATTCCTTCCATTGACACCCAACGATGGGTCACAATTCCTTCCATTGACACCCAACGATTGGGCACATTTCCTTCCATTGACAACAACGGGGCACAATTCCTTCCATTGACACCCAATGACGGGGCACAGTTCCTTCCATTGACACCACCGACGGGGCACAATTCCTTCCATTGACACCCGGCGGGTCACAATTCCTTCCATTGACACCCAACGATGGGGCACAATTCCTTCCATTGACGCCAACGACGGGGCACAATTCCTTCCATTGACACCAACGACGGGGCACAATTCCTTCCATTGACACCCAATGACGGGGCACAATTCCTTCCATTGACACCGACGATGGGGCACAATTCCTTCCATTGACACCGACGGGGCACAATTCCTTCCATTGACACCAACGACGGGAGCACAATTCCTTCCACTGACACAGACGATGGGGCACAATTCCTTCCACTGACACCAATGATATGGCATTGTTTACTCCCACTGGACACCAGGACATTTTCTACTCCCAATGGCCCTAGTCCGGCCCCCCCTAAAGTCTGAAGGACAGTAAACTGGCCCTTTGTTTAGAAAGTTTGGAGACCCCTGCTCTATAGTAGGGTTCAATCTGGGAGTGAATCTTTCAGTCTGAAAGGAATGAACATTTGCTGTGCTCTCTCATTTAGAAATCTTCTAGTGCTGTATGAATTATGTGTCATGGATATATCTGGTGTTAAAGTGGACGTGAACTTAGAAAAGTAAAAATGTGGAAATGTTATAGGGAACACTTAGTAATGCCAATGATGCCTAAGCAGTAGCCAGAGAAATCTTTTATCCAGAATAATAGCAGTCCACTTCCTGGTATGCGAAGGTGCCTAGGCACTCCTATACCTATAGCCTCATAGCTGTAGCTGTATATGTACCTCCTGTACTTACAAACTCATAGCTGAAAAATGACACTATCGCTGCAGTCTGAGACCCACAACTCTCATATCTGAAGTGGGCTGTTGATTTTAAAGTACTGTGAAGCAATCTGGACTTTACAAACTTGTGATTTCTCCATTCAGAGCAAAGCTACATATGTGCTTTAACCCTTCAGCCCTTCCCAGCATTGCTCACTTTTTTCATCACTTCCACTCGATTCAGTGTTTGGAGCTAATGACATACCTGGTACATCTGAGCATTTTGGGCATACCTGGTACGAAGGACATATCTGGTACTTCGAGGTACACAGGAGCTTATGATTCATACCCTTCACCCTTCCTCAGCCAGCAATACTCACTTCTCCTTTACTTTCATTTTATTCAACGTTTGGAGCCAAGGACATACCTGGTACTTCTGGGTATGGAGGACATACCCGGTGCCAAGGACATACCTGGCACTTCTGGGTATGGAGGACATACCCGGTACCAAGGACATACCTGGTACTTCTGGGTACACAGGAGCTTGTGAATTACACCTTTCACCCTTCCTCAGCCAGCATTACTCACCTTTCCTTCACTTATCCTCCATTCAGCCTTCGGTGCCAAGGACATACCTGGTACTTCAGAGTAGGGAAGACATACCCAGTATAGAGGACATATCTGGTACTTCTGGGTACACAGTAGCTTGTGATTCACTCCAGTGTTAAGCTGAATAGCTCAGTCACACAGGTAGTATGTAGCTCTGCGTAAACTTTCAGAGCAAAACAACACATGTATTTTAACCCTTCACCCCTCCTTTAGTCAGTATTACTAATTTTTCCTTCACTTCCACTACATTTAACACTTGGAGAGAAGGACATACCTGGTACTTCTGGGTATAGAGGACATACCCAGAACAGAGGACATATCGGGTTCTTCTGGGTATGGAGGACATACCCTGTACGGAGGACATACCTGGTACTTTTGAGTACACAGTAGCCTGTGATTCAAATAGCCAAATAGCTCTGTCACACAGGGAATGTGTAGCCCTGTGTAAGCTCTGACACCAGAAAACCTGTGCATTGTCTTTTCAGAGTAAAGCAACAGGTGTGCTCTAACCCTTCAACCTCCTCAGTCAACATTACTCAACTTTCCTTCCCTTCCACTTTGATCAGCATTTGGAGCCAAAGACATATCTGGTATTTCCAGGTAAGGAGGACATGACTGGTATGGAGGACATATGTACCTGGTATTTCCAGGTACAGAGGAGCTTATAAATCACTCCAGTCCTAAGCCAATCAGCTCTGTTGCACACAAGGAGCATGTAGCTCTGTGTAAGCTCTGATTCAAGCAAGCCTGTGCTTTCTCTATTCAGAGCAAAGCAACAGATGTGCTCTAACCCTTCACCCTTCTCATCCAGCATTACACACCTTTCCTTCTATTCCACTTTGTTCAGCAATAGAGACATACCTGGTACTTCTGGGTATCGAGGACCAACCTGGAATGAAGGACATACCTAGTTTGAAGGCAATAACTGGTACTTCCAGGTACAGAAGAGCTTGCGATTTACTAGTGCTAAGTCAATCAGTGTTTGGAGCAGAGGGTATACTTGGTACTTCTGGATATGGGAGGACACATCTGGTGTGCAGGACACACCTGGTACAAAGGACATACTGCACCTGGTATGGAGGTCATGTCTGGTACTTCCAGGTACAGGAGACATATGTGGTACTTTTAGGTTCAGAGGACATACCTGGTACTTCTAGGTACATAGGACATGCCTGGTACTTCTAGGTACAGAGGACATGCCTGGGGCTTCTAGGTACAGAGGCCATACCTGGTACTTCTAGGTACAGAGGACAGACCTGGTACTTCTAGGTGCAGAGGACAGACCTGGTACTTCTAGGTGCAGAGGACAGACCTGGTACTTCTAGGTACAGAGGCCATACCTGGTACTTCTAGGTACAGAGGACAGACCTGGTACTTCTAGGTGCAGAGGACAGACCTGGTACTTCTAGGTGCAGAGGACAGACCTGGTACTTCTAGGTACAGAGGCCATACCTGGTACTTCTAGGTACAGAGGACAGACCTGGTACTTCTAGGTGCAGAGGACAGACCTGGTACTACTAGGTGCAGAGGACAGACCTGGTACTTCTAGGTGCCGAGGACATGCCTGGTACTTCTAGGTGCAGAGGACAGACCTGGTACTTCTAGGTGCAGAGGACAGACCTGGTACTTCTAGGTGCAGAGGACAGACCTGGTACTTCTAGGTGCAGAGGACATGCCTGGTACTTCTAGGTGCAGAGGACATGCCTGGTACTTCTAGGTGCAGAGGACATGCCTGGTACTTCTAGGTGCAGAGGACATGCCTGGTACTTCTAGGTACAGAGGACAGACCTGGTACTTCTAGATACAGAGGACAGACCTGGTACTTCTAGGTGCAGAGGACAGACCTGGTACTTCTAGGTACATAGGACATGCCTGGTACTTCTAGGTGCAGAGGACATGCCTGGTACTTCTAGGTGCAGAGGACATGCCTGGTACTTCTAGGTGCAGAGGACAGACCTGGTACTTCTAGGTACATAGGACATGCCTGGTACTTCTAGGTGCAGAGGACACGCCTGGTACTTCTAGGTACAGAGGGCAGACCTAGTACTTCTATGTACAGTGGACATACCTGGTACTTCCAGGAACAGAGGACATGCCTGGTACTTCTAGCTACAGGTGACATACCTGGTACTTCTAAGTATAGAAGACACTCCTGGTACTTCTAAGTACAGCGGAAATACCTGGTACTTCGAGGAACAGAGGAAATGCCTGGTACTTCTAGGTACAGAGGATATACCTGATACTTCTAGGTGCAGAGGACAGACCTGGTACTTCTAGGTGCAGAGGACAGACCTGGTACTTCTAGGTGCAGAGGACAGACCTGGTACTTCTAGGTGCAGAGGACAGACCTGGTACTTCTAGGTGCAAAGGACAGACCTGGTACTTCTAGGTACAGAGGACAGACCTGGTACTTCTAGGTGCAGAGGACATGCCTGGTACTTCTAGGTGCAGAGGACAGACCTAGTACTTCTATGTACAGTGGACATACCTGGTACTTCCAGGAACAGAGGACATACCTGGTACTTCTAAGTACAGAACACACTCCTGGTACTTCTAAGTACAGAGGACATACCTAGTACTTCCAGGAACAGAAGAAATGCCTGGTACTTCTAGGTACAGAGGACATACCTGATACTTCTAGGTACAGATGACATACCTGGCACTCCCGGGTACTGAGGACATGCCTAGTACTTCTAGGTAAAGAGAACATGCCTGTTACTTTTGGGTATGACGATCATACTTGGTACTTTTGTGTACAGAGGAGTTTAAGATCCAGTGCTAATCCAATTAGCTCTGTCACACCGAGAGTCCATGGCCCTTTGTAAGCTCTGACTCTGGCAATTACAGAGGGCTGCCCTTCACTCCTGGCAGCTGAACAAAGCGGCAAGGGTAGCAAATTTAAGATATGCATATGCAGTGTTGGGGGGCTAAGGTACCATGAAACTGTTGCTTTGCCATGTGTAAACAAAGCCCAGGCTCACATTAAAGTACACCTGCCATGATAGCAATTTGGAGGTCGTCATTGTTGGTCTACTGAGAATGCCAATTCCCTGGTCGTTCCTGTCTTCATAGAACCGCAAGTTCATACAGCAAATGAAAGATGTCAGAAATCCTCATCGCTATACTCGTTATAGGTCAGAGGGTCATTTTTCTCTTATATCCTTTAAACATGAAGGTAGAAGAGGAGTCTCGGTGGAAAGCTGTAGATAAACACTCGTTCATCTAGAAAATTCCAGGACTACTACAGTTCCCAACCTCACCCGTGACTTGCCTTTCAATGCAAAGAGATGTCTATTGATCGGGTATATTGATCCTCTGGCACATTGCATGCTAACTACATGGATAGGGGGTTCCAATGGGAATTAACCCTTTTATTGCTGGATAAAATGGCTCTGTGAGCATATTGTAAGCAAACCCACTCTGATAGGGATAATCACCATTCTACAATAATTGCAACGTAAAATAACAGATCCAGACAGCAAGTAAAATCTGAGAGCTTCTAATGCTTTCCAGGCGCCCAGGGCAACTGGGAGACGGTCCATGAGTAACCGGAAATTTCCCCAATAGAACGTAGACAAAAATCACCTAGCATGTGATTTAAACTTTCCTTACTCTATCCACTAAAATAAGTTTTGGCTATTCATTCGCCTTAATCTCCTCCCCACCGTGCAACACATACACTATATTGTCAAAGGTATTGGGACGCCTGCCTTTACACGCACATGAACTTTAATGGCATCCCAGTCTTAGTTCGTAGGGTTCAACATTGAGTTGGCCCAACCTTTGCAGCTATAACAGCTTCAACTCTTCTGGGAAGACTGTCCACAAGGTTTAGGAGTGTGTCTATGGGAATGTTTGACCATTCTTCCAGGAGCCCATTTGTGAGATCAGGCACTGATGTTGAACAAAAAGGCCTGGCTAGCAGTCGCCGCTCTAATTCATCCCAAAGGTGTTCTATCGGGTTGAGGTCAGGACTCTGGACAGGCCAGTCAAGTTCCTCGACCCCAAACTCGCTCATCCATGTCTTTATGGACCTTGCTTTGAGCACTGGTTGCGCAGTCATGTTGGAACAGAAGGGTCCATCCCCAAACTGTTCCCACAAAGTTGGGAGCCTGAAATTGTCCAAAATGCTGACGCCTTAAGCGTTCCCTTCACTGGAACTAAGGGGCCAAGCCCAACCCCTGAAAAACAACCCCACATCATAATCCCCCTCCACCAAATGATTTGGACCAGTGTACAAAGCAAGGTCCATAAAGACATGGATGAGCGAGTTTGGGGTGGAGGAACTTGACTGGCCTGGAACTTGAGGCTTCTGGTCCCTCTCCCTTGCTGAGTGCCCCCATAGCAATCTGCTTGCCCTGGGGGCACTCATGCGTGCTCACTTCTTTGTGTCTATGGGCTCAGTCCCACCCCTGGCTCCCTCCTCACTGGCTGTGATTGACAGCAGCGGGAGCCAATGTTCTCACTGCTGTGTTTCAGCCAATGAGGAGGGAGAGACCCGGGAGAGCAGCTGCTCACGTGCACATCACTAGATCAAGATCAGGCTCAGCTAAGTATTGGGGGGGGGGGGGGGGGGGGGGGGGGGGGGCTGCACAATGAAGGTTTTTTACCTTAATGCATACAACCTTAATAAAACCTATACCCTTTACAACTACTTTAAATCAGCTAAACACATCCCAGGTGCATTACAGAAACCACGTGCCAATTCTTACAGGTAATTTTCTTTATTAGGTAGAAAAGCCTGTCCCTTTGTCTTGTGGAAGCAGTGGTCCCTCTGCAGAGGTCTGATATACCCCTTCTACTGAGCCACGCCAGGATCTCTGCAATCAGCAAAGCCTTTGCTCCCTGATTGGAGAGCTGTAGTTCTGACTTCGCATTGGGGGAGGTGTGTCGGATCTCTGCAGACAGACTACTGCTTTTACACATAAAGCAAGGGTCCTTCTCTGCAGCATGCTGGCAGGGGACAGGCTGCTCTAAGGCTGTGGCAACTTTCTAAATTAAACCAATAGTAAGTTTTTTCACACATTTTATTTTAATGCTCCTAGGATGTATTTAACATTTAAACTGAAATTTCGGTTCAGATTTAAAGTGAACCAGTTTCAATGACAACATGTATAATCTAGGATTGGTTTGTATAGTGTATGATTTCTCAACTGGAAGGCTCACAGTGCACATTGGAGGCACATTTTATTAAGCAGATGGGATATACCCGTATGTACATGCCTGCTGTCATATCGTAATGCCAACTTATACATTTTCATGGTGACAGGTTCACTTCAAGCCTGGAGCACTGACCACCTCCTCTCTGCAGCTCATACTGCTGAATCTCTAGTCAATATTCACATCATTAATGGCTTGTTTTCAGGTATATAATGGTGATATTTCTCCAAGGGCCTACTGACAAAGATAGCAGTTCTGCGCTTAAGCGAGCGGTTAATCTGTAAACTGTCTGCATTATTGATAGAGGTCAGGGATATTAACCTATGGAAAGCTGCAACCCTGCAGGATGGACAAGTGTGATCAGCTCAGTTCTTTTTTCATTCAGCTGGCTGGCTGAATGAAAAAAATGAGTAATGCATGGCCAGCTTTACATTGGTGATCATTGGGAAGAATGCTCCTTACATTGGTGATCAGTGAGAAGAATGTTCCTTACATTGGTGATCAGTGGGAAGAATGTTCCTTACATTGGTGATCAGTGAGAAGAATGTCCCTTACATTGGTGATCAGTGGGAAGAATGTTCCTTACATTGGTGATCAGTGAGAAGAATGTCCCTTACATTGGTGATCAGTGGGAAGAATGCTCCTTACATTGGTGATCAGTGGGAAGAATGCTCCTTACATTGGTGATCAGTAGGAAGAATGTTCCTTAGGTTGGTGGTCATTGGGTACAATGTTCCTTACATTGATGATCAGTGGGAAGAATGCTCCTTACATTGGTGGTCAGTGAGAAGAATGCTCCTTACATTGGTGATCAGTGAGAAGAATGCTCCTTACATTGGTGATCAGTGAGAAGAATGTTCCTTACATTGGTGATCAGTGGGAAGAATGTTCCTTACATTGGTGATCAGTGAGAAGAATGTTCCTTACATTGGTGATCAGTGGGAAGAATGTCCCTTATATTGGTGATCAGTGGGAAGAATGTTCCTTAGGTTGGTGGTCATTGGGTAGAATGTTCCTTACATTGATGATCAGTGGGAAGAATGCTCCTTACATTGGTGATCAGTGAGAAGAATGCTCCTTACATTGGTGATCAGTGAGAAGAATGCTCCTTACATTGGTGATCAGTGAGAAGAATGCTCCTTACATTGGTGATCAGTGAGAAGAATGTTCCTTACATTGGTGATCAGTGGGAAGAATGCTCCTTACATTGGTGATCAGTGTGAAGAATGTTCCTTACATTGGTGATCAGTGTGAAGAATGTCCCTTATATTGGTGATCAGTGGGAAGAATGTTCCTTAGGTTGGTGGTCATTGGGTACAATGTTCCTTACATTGGTGATCAGTAGGAAGAATGTTCCTTAGGTTGGTGGTCATTGGGTACAATGTTCCTTACATTGGTGATCAGTAGGAAGAATGCTCCTTAGGTTGGTGGTCATTGGGTACAATGTTGCCTCCCTTAGAGTGGTGGTGCCATCTTTACAAATAGCTATAGAGGTCATTGGTGTCATACCGCTGGCTCCCCAAGTGATATTAGCCCCCAGAAATCTCTGAAGGCATCATCAGATGAAAGGTCAATCAGCCACATCCCAAGGAACCCCTTACGGTAGTTTTCACCTAAACAAGTTTCCCAATCTAAAATTTCTGTTTGGGTGACAACTCAAATGATTGCATTTTCCCTCGTTTCCAGTCCCAATGACATTGATCACCAGGACTAATACGGAGAATCTCGCCAGATGGGTCACAGACCGCAATACAGTTCTTGGTTTCTTTTCCTTCCCTACTGTACTCAGAACTTCAAAAAATATTGCTTTAGACACACTTTAACAAGCAGATATAAATCGTAAAGCATCCGCAGAGTGTAGAGTACGGAAATAATCTGCAGAGCAATGTGTAGTGCGTATTTCTATCTCAGCCTGGCAATAAAGGTCTCTGTACGTGTCCAGAGAAGGCCCCTGATCAGTAGAATAATGCAGAAAGAAGCTTTATTGGAAATATCAGATTTATTTGACCATCGGTGAAAATGTTTCACAGTCATGAATGATGGTTAGATTTACAGCTCTTCTGCCAGCTGACAGTTTATTGTGTACACAGTTTTGTCATGCTGTAAGAATCTCTCTTTCTCCGCACCCGCCGTCATGGGAAATGTTGTAATTCTGCAAAGCAAAGAACGAAACCATCTATCAGGAATCCAAGTCACCAGTCCACAATGGTGTCCCTTTATAGGGAACTTCTGTACACTGTACAAGAGAACTGAACTCAAGGCAGGTATAAAAGATACAAATTGAAGAGGGATTCCTTGTCCCCTATGTGATGAAAAGTAAAGTTTAGTTTAAGCCCAACTCCGGGCAAAAAAAAAAGTTTTCCCTTGCAGTGGGGCTGTGCAAGGGTTGACGACTCCTTTGGATTGGAGAAAGGAGATATACTTGCCTAACCCTCCGATTCTCCCAGCACAAGACTGGTCCAGCACCCCCACGCTCCAGCTGTCGCAAAAAGTGGTCTGTTCCTGACGTCATCACGCCCAGAGCAGGCTCCATAGACCTTGAACTGTCCACTGCTGGACCATGGGGGAGCACCTTTTTTTCCAAAGGATCGGGTGAGTATATGCTTTCTGCTCACCCCTACACAAACCAATGCGACCCATGCAATGATGGCACAGCTCCACTACATGGGGAAAAATAAACATGACGTGAGGACGTCAGGAACCAGGAACAGTCCACCACAGGATCGTGGGGGGGGGGCGCCATTTGCCGCTGCAGTGGAGGATCAGGTGAGTATAAGCTTTCTGGTCACCCCTGGACAAAACAAGCAGTTGCCCCTAGCAATGAGAGCACAGACCCACTGCATGGGGAAAAATAAAATTATGTAAGGACATCAGGAACAGTCCACTGCTGGATCGTGGGGGGAGCAAAAACCAGCAGCTAACCCATGCAGTGTGGGCACAGCCCCAATGCATGGGACAATTTTTTTTGCCCAGAGTTGGGCTTAAAAAAAAGGGTTAAAAATGGGTTTCCCCCAAGCACTTAAAATCCCCCCAAAGCAATCACCAACATACACGCACAAAGGAACATAAACACATATTGCCGCGCACGCTGGAGCGAAAGCAATAATTCTCAGACCATTATTCACGGTTAAAAGAGAATTCTGGACTTAACCTAACTAGTTTTAAAAATGTCCCCTCCCCCCTCTTAATACCTATCTATATAATAAAGATCATATACTTACCTATTTTTAGCCCACTCCGGTGTGGGCATGGGATCCCGTGACCAAAAAAAGAGAGCACCTAACAGCCGTGAATTCCAGAAGCAGGTACATCACCCATAGGCTCCCATGGCCCATCCATTTATGGCACTCCCTCCTCTCCCCTGCAGCTGCCACTGGCTGATACAAGAGATCACGTGACCAGACCGGAACTGCTGAAGATAGGTAAGTATATACATCTTTTTTTACACAGTTAGGAGGGGATATTTTTAACCCCTTGGCGCCGGATGCACGCAAATATGCGGCCTCTCGGCAAGTGGGCCTTTGGCGCCGAGTGGTCACATACGCTATATTACCAAAAGTATTGTGACGCCTGCCTTTACACACACATGAATTTTAATGGCATCCCAGTCTTAGTCCGTAGGGTTCAATATTGAGTTGGCCCACCAGTTGCAGCTATCTTTCGGGAAGGCTGTCCACAAGGTTTAGGAGAGTGTCTATGGGAATGTTTGACCATTCTTCCAGAAGCGCATTTGTGAGGTCAGGCACTGATGTTGGATGAGAAGGCCTGGCTCACAGTCTCCACTCTAATTCATCCCAAAATGTTCTATCGAGTTGAGGTCAGGACTCTGTGCAGGCCAGTCAAGTTCCTCCACCCCAAACTCGCTCATTCATGTCTTTATGGACCTTGCTTTGTGCACTGATCCAAATCATTTGGTGGAGGGGGGATTATGGTGTGGGGGTTGTTTTTCAGGGGTCGGTCTTGGCCCCTTAGTTCCAGTGAAGGGAACTCTTACGGTGTCAGCATACCAAGATATTTTGGACAATTTCACGCTCCCAACTTTGTGGGAACAGTTTGGGGATGGCCCCTTCCTGTTCCAACATGACTGCGCACCAGTGCAGCCATGTACTCACCCTATGGTCCATGCCAACGGACCTTATTTTGTTCTGTTATAGCTGCAAAGTGTGAACCAACTCCATATTGAATATAAACAAAAGAAGGGGCAACTCCATAGAAAGATGTGGATAAAAAGACGGCTACAAGAGTGTCACTCAAATCAGTGTTTGGGTTAAACTCAACTCAATATTGAACCCTCTGGACTAAGAGTGGGGTGCCATTAAAGTTCATGTGCGTGTAAAGCCAGGCGCCCCAATACTTTTGGTAATATAGACACAGTTACTGGCGGCTAACGGAAGATCGGGAGTTTTCCCGATCATGTATCACATGATCATAAACCCTGCCTCCCGGCATCCCAAACCCCTTAAAGGGCCCAGGAGGCGCTGGTGCCAAGAGGTTAAACTAGTCGTTTTAGGCCTGGAATTCTACATGAACTGTAAACTGATGGCCAGTAGGGGATTTTTAAACATCGCCTATGGAAAATTTAGGGTGCTGAAGTTTTTCGCAGTTTCAGGGGTGCATGCAAATTTAAGGCTTTACATGTTTGGTATCTATCTACTCAGTGCTACCTTGTCCTTTATATTTTACTGACAAATTGGCTAATCTATTGTTTCTGTATTCTAAAATACAGTTTAGTCCGTATTTTTACGGACATTTTTCACTTGATAAAGTGAAAATATATATATATTTTAGTGTAAATATGAGATCTGAGTTCTTTTTGACCCCAGATCTCATATTTAAGAGGTCCTGTCATGCTTTTTTTCTATTACATGGGATGTTTACGTTCCTTGTAATAGGAATAAAAGTGACACAATTTTTTTTTTTTTTTAAGTACAGTGTAAAAATAAAAGGTAAAATAAATAATAAGAAAAAAAAAATGTAAACGCGCCCCGTCCAGCCGAGCTCGCGTGCAGAAGCGAACGCATACGTAAGGAGTACCCGCATATAAAAAAAAAAAAAGGTGTTCAAACCACACATGTGAGGTATCGCCGCGATCAGTAGAGCGAGAGCAATAATTCTAGCCCTAGACCTCCTCTGTAACGAAAAACATGCAACCTGTAGAATTTTTTAAACGTCGCCTATGGAGTCTTTTAAGGGTAAAAGTTTGTCGCCATTCCACGAGCGGGCGCAATTTTGAAGCGTGATATATTGGGTATCAATTTACTCGGAGTAACATTATCTTTCACAATATAAAAAAAAATTGGGCTAATGCCGCGTACACACTTTAGGGCAGACTTTGCCCGGCGGACTTTTCGACGGACTTTATGACGGACTTTCTGAATGAACGGACTTGCCTACACACAATCCACCAAAGTCCGTCGAATTCGTACGTGATGACGTACGACCGGACTAAAACAAGGGAGTTCATGGCCAGTAGCCAATAGCTGCCCTAGCGTGGCTTTTTGTCCGTCGAACTAGCATACCGACAAATTGATTTAAAACATGTTTCAAATCTAAGTCCGTCCAACTTTTGAGAAAACAAAGTCCGCTGGAGCCCACACACATCGAATTGTCCGACGAAATCCCGTCCGCCGGGCAAAGTCTGCCGTAAAGTCCGCTCGTGTGTACGCGGCATAACTTTATTGATGTCTTTTTTTTTAATTCAAAAAAGTATATTTGTTCCAAATACGGTGTGACAGAAAGTATTGCAACGACCGCCATTTTGTTCTCTAGAGTGTTAGAAGAAAAATGTATAATGTTTGGGGGTTCTAAGTAATTTTCTAGCAAAAAAAAAACCTGTTTTTAACTTGTAAACAACAAATCTCAGAAAGAGGCTCGGTCCTTAACCACTACAATACCAGGCACTTATGCACCTTCCCGCCCAGACCAATTTTCAGCTTTCAGCGCTCTCACACTTTGAATGACAATTACTCAGTCATGCTACACTGTATCCAAACAAAATGTTTATCATTTTCTTCTCACAAGTAGAGCTTTCTTTTGGTGGTATTTAATCACCACTGGGTTTTTCATTTTTTGCAATATAAGCAAAAAAACAGCGAAAATTTTGAAAAAAACGTACTTTTTTTTAGTTTCTATTGTAAAATTTTGCAAACAAGTCATTTTTCTTCATAAATTTGTGCCAAAATGTATACTGCTACATATCTTTGGTAAAAATAACCCAAATTAATGTATATTATTTGGTCTTTGTGAAAGTTATAGAGTCTACAAACTATGGTGCCAATCACTGAAAATTGATCACAACTGATGTACTATCTCACCTAAAGGCCTATCTCATTTCTTGAGACACTAACAAGCCAGGAAAGTACAAATACCCCCCAAATGACCCCTTTTTGGAAAGTAGACAGTCCAATGTATTTACTAAGAGGCATGGTGAGATTTTTGAAGCTGTAATTTTTTCCCACAATTCTTGGGAAAATTAAGATTTTTTTTTTTTTTTTTTACACAAACTGGTCATATTAACAGGTTATTTCTCTCACACAGCATATGCATAATTGCAACTACACCCCAAAATACATTCTGCTACTCCTCCTGAGTATAGCGATACCACATGTGTGAGACTTTTACACAGCCTGGCCACATACAAAGAACCAACACTGAAGTAGCACTTTCAGGCGTTCTACAAGCATAAATTGCACATATCCTCTCTCAACCACCTATTACACTTTTGAAGGCCCTGGAGCGCCAGGACAATTGAATTGTCCACAAAATGACCCCATTTTGGAAAGCACACACCCCAACGTATAATCTATGAGGCATAATGAGTCTTTTGAACCGTTCATTTTTTTCCAGAAGTTTTTGGAAAATGTGGAAAAAAAATGAAAATGCATTTTTTTTACACAAAGTTGTCCATTTATAAGATATTTCTAACACATAGCATGTACATAGCAAAAATTACACCCCAAAATGCATTCCTCTACTCCTCCTGAGTATGGCGATACCACATGTGTGAGGCTTTTACACAGCCTGGCCACATACAAAGGCCCAACATTGAAGTAGCACTTTCATGCGTTTTACAAGCATAAATTGCACATATCCTTTCTCAACCACCTATTACAGTTTTGAAGGCCCTGGAGCACCAGAACAATGGAATTATCCACAAAATGACCCCATTTTGGAAAGCACACACCCCAACGTATAATCTGTGAGGCATAATGAGTCTTTTGAAGGGTTCATTTTTTTCCAGAAGGTTTTGAAAAAAGTGAAAAAAAAATGAAAATGCATTTTTTTTACACAAAGTTGTCCATTTATAAGATATTTCTAACACATAGCATGTACATAGCAAAAATGACACCCCAAAATGCATTCCTCTACTCCTCTACTCCTCCTGAGTATAGCAATACCACATGTGTGAGACTTTTACACAGCCTGGCCACATACAAAGGGCCAACACTGAAGTAGCACTTTCAGGCGTTCTACAAGCATAAATTGCACATATCCTTTCTCAACCACCTATTACACTTTTGAAGGCGCTGGAGCACCAGGACAATTGAATTGTCCACAAAATGACCCCATTTTGGAAAGCCCACACCCCAACGTATAATCTATGAGGCATAATGAGTCTTTTGAACAGTTCATTTTTTTCCAGAAGTTTTTGGAAAATGTGGAAAAAAAATGAAAATGCATTTTTTTTACACAAAGTTGTCCATTTATAAGATATTTCTAACACATAGCATGTACATAGCAAAAATGACACCCCAAAATGCATTCCTCTACTCCTCCTGAGTATAGCGATACCACATGTGTGAGACTTTTACACAGCCTGGCCACATACAAAGGGCCAACACTGAAGTAGCACTTTCAGGTGTTCTACAAGCATAAATTGCACATATCCTTTCTCAACCACCTATTACACTTTTGAAGGCGCTGGAGCGCCAGGACAATTGAATTGTCCACAAAATGACCCCATTTTGGAAAGCACACACCCCAACGTATAATCTATGAGGCATAATGAGTCTTTTGAACAGTTCATTTTTTTCCAGAAGTTTTTGGAAAATGTGGAAAAAAAATGAAAATGCATTTTTTTTAAAAAAGTTGTCCATTTATAAGATATTTCTAACACATAGCATGTACATAGCAAAAATGACACCCCAAAATACATTCTGCTACTCCTCCTGAGTATGGCGATACCACATGTTTGAGACTTTTACACAGCCTGGCCACATACAGAGGCCCAAAATCCAAGTAGCACCTCCAGGCATTCTAGCAGCATTAATTACACATATCATTTTCTGACTACCGATCACATTTTTGCAGGCCCTTCATATTTCTAACACATAGCAGGTACATACCAAATAACAAAAGATTACCTGTGGTTTTAGAAGTGCAGTGGTCCACAGAGGAGAGCATCGGTCCAGGCAGCAGGCAGGAATGAGGTCAGCGACAGCAAAAGCAATCATCCAGGCAGCAGGCAGGAATACTGTCCATAGTTCGCACAGCCAGAGCACAGCCAGAGCACAGCCAAAGCACAGCCAGAGCACAGCCAGAGCACAGGTCCAGGTAGCAGGCAGAGGTGTCCCGGCAGAAATACTGTCCAAAGTCAGTAGAGGCAGCAGGCAGATATATGGTCAACACAGCCAAAGTATTGGTCCAAACAGCAGGAAGAGACATGGTCCATAATGTCATGGGTCTTTACAGGCAGCAATATGGTCAGCACAGCCAAAGTATTGGTCCTGGCAGCAGAAAGGACCATCAAGCTTAGGGCCAGGGGGACAGGGGTAGAGGCTTCTCCCACCCAAATCGCTTTGAAGCCTCCGGGCAACCAGACCCTGTTCTGGGAGCACAGAAAATGAAAAACTGGTTTTCTCTACTCAGAACGCTATTCTGAAGCCCCTCACATATGTGAGACCCCTGTGTACTAAAGTAGATGGCCAAAAGATCAGTCCAAGTGGCAGGCAAAAACATGGTAGATTAACAGGCCAAGGTCGGTACACGTGGAAGTCAGAAACGTGGTTTAAATCGGCAGGCAGAGGCATCGTCGGTAAACAGGCTGAGGTTGGTACACGTGCAAGTCAGAAACGTGGTTTAAATCGGCAGGCAGAGGCATCGTCGGTAAACAGGCTGAGGTTGGTACACATGCAAGTCAGAAACGTGCAGAAACGGCAAGCAAAGACATCGTCGGTAAACAGGCCAGGGTCAGTTAATTAACATGGTAGCAGGCAAATGGGGAAATGGCAGTCTGGTAATAATACAGGGAACTAATATTGGATTAATGCATGATATTTTCTGAAGCAATCTCCGATGCACAGGCCAGGTTGGGAGGGACATTGGGGACAATAATAGCTGGAATCTCTTCTTACTCCTCCTCTGCTGCATACACGGCATTTTTTTTGGCGTCTTCTTCCAGATTCTGTGGGGGGAATGCTATAGGGAAGGTGTTGCTCGTGAAGTCTACTCACAGCATCCGAGCGAATGCTTCCTGGGGCGGGACCTTGTGGGTAAATGAGGGCAGTGACGATCGATTCAAAATACTTGAGGTAGGTGACTTGTTGGTTTTGAGTTGCTGTTTGGTAGCAGACAAACGAATTAAAAAAGGCCATGTGAAAAAGGTGAAAGGCAACTTTCTTGTACCAGTAACGGGACTTTCTGTTGGATAAGTAGGGCTGTAGCATCTGATCGTTTAAATCCACCCCCCCCCATATACAGATTGTAGTCGTGGACACATTCGGGCTTTACAACGGGGCCGCGTCTTCTTTGGATCTCCACCACGGTGTCATTGTGGATGGTAGAGAGCATGTGGACATCTTTCTTGTCCCTCCACTTCATGGCCAACACCTCCTCGTTCCTCATGAATGCCGATTCTCCCTTTCTTAATTTTTTTGCTAGCAGATTTTGTGGGAATCCCTTACGTTTTTTTTTGAAGGTACCACAGGCCGGGGTTTTTTTATTATAAAGGTGACGAAAAAGGGGCAGGCTGGTATAGTAGTTGTCGACATATAAATGGTATCCTTTGTCGAATAGGGGGTATGCCAGCTCCCAGACAATTTTTCCACTGGTTCCAATATATGTGGGGCAATCATGGGGCTGGAGCTGGGAATCTTTGCCTTCGTAGATCCGGAATGTGAAGACATATCCAGTGGCTCGATCGCATAATTTATTCAACTTCACCCCATACCTGGATCTCTTGCTTGGTATATACTGCTTGAAGTGCAGTTGGCCAGTGAAATGTATGAGGGACTCGTCCACACAAATTTTTTGGTCTGGGATGAAAACTTCTTTGAATCGCTGGGAAAAGGAATTGATTAGGGGGCGTATCTTGAACAATTTGTCATGGTTGGGATGATTTCGGGGAGGGCACTGGGAATTGTCACTGAAGTGGAGAAAACGCATAATCATGTCGTATCTTGTCCTGGACATGACAGCGGAATATATGGGCATGTGTTGGATGGGGTGGGTGGACCAATATGCAAGGGCTTCATTCTTTTTTGTAAGCCCCATATTAAAAGTTAGGCCCAAAAACATTTTAAATTCATCCAGTGTGACACATCGCCACTGGAACATGCGGGCGTAGGAAGAATTGGGGTTGGCAGCAATAAATTGGGATGCATATAATTAGTTTGATCCACCATATTCTGCAGAAAATCTTGGGGGAAAAATAAAGAAAAATAATCAAATTCAGAAAAATTCGTAGTGTCGGGCTGCACACCTGGCTGTGCGGTGAAAGGGGGGATGATAGCAGGTCCTGAGTTAGCAGGCAACCATAAGGGGTTTGCCAGGGCATCGGGAAGGTAGGACTGGGGCTGGGTTCTTCGGGTTGGGCGGTTAATTCCAGTGCTTGTACTGGGCTCCTCTTCCTCTTCCTGGGGTCTGGCGCTGCTGGTGGTAATTCCAGTGCTTGTACTGGGCTCCTCTTCCTCTTCCTGGGGTCTGGCGCTGCTGGTGGTGGGCAGATCTCCTGATCTTGGTTTGGTCCTGATCTTAATCTTTTGGGAGGGACGGTTTCCTCCGCGGACTCGGACTCTGATCCACTATCCTCCACTGTCTCGTATTCCGAACCAGATGATGTGAGCTCCCCACTGCTCCCATCATCCGACATGGTAAGAATCTCATATGCCTCCTCAGGTGTGTAAACCCTTTGTGACATTATGGCAATTCTTATTGGCGGGCCTGTGTGGTGGTACAGATGGCGGTATGGGTGGTGGTACCGATGGAGGTACGGGTGGTGGTGGTGGTGGTGGTGGCGGTACCGGTGGCGGTACGGGTGGTGGTGGTACCAATGGCAGTACAGGTGGTGGTGGCGGTACAGGTGGTGATTGTGGTACCGGTGGCGGTACAGGTGGTGGTGGCAGTACCGGTGGCGGTACGGGTTGTGGTGGTACCGGTGGCGGTACAGGTGGTGGTGGCGGTACAGGTGGTGGTGGCGGTACCGGTGGCGGTACAGGTGGTGGTGGTACCAATGGCGGTACGGGTGGTGGTGGCGGTACAGGTGGTGGTGGCGGTATGGGTGGTGGTGGCACCGATGGCGGTACTGACGGTGGTACGGGTGGTGGTGGTACCGATGGCGGCACTAGTGGCGATACTGGTAGCGGCCTGAGTGGCAGTATAGATGGTGGGCCTGATGGAGGTACTAGTGGCGTTACTGGTGGTGGTACCGATGTCGGTACTGGTAGCCTGTGTGGCGGTACCGATGGCGGTGGGCCTGTGACAGATGGGCTGGTTGACAGATGGGCTGATTGACAGATGGGCTGATTGACAGATGGGCTGATTGGCTGGGCTGTGTGACAGGTCCTCTTTATTGGGGGGGGGGGGCGTGTTGTGCACAGTACAGAACAATACAGTTATGTCAGACAGACACTGATTCACTCACCGATCCCTGCTCTCTCCTCTCACGATCGGTGTGTGAGGAGAGAGCAGGGATCAGATAGTAACAGCATCTTTTTTGTTTACATTTGTGACAGGCTGTGATTGGACACAGCCGGTCACCTGGTAAACAGCCAAATTCATTGGCTGTTTACCGATCGGGGAAGCGCTGTGTCCAAGGGACACTCGCCTTCCTCGATCACTACGCTGGATGCCTTCGGCGGCGCGCAGGGAGCGCGCCGCCGAGTTTATTGTGACAGGTGATCGGCTGTGACTTTGACACAGCCGATCACGGGGTAAATAGCGAATAGAATTGGCTGTTTACCTAGATCGGGGAAGCGCTGTGTCCGAGGGACACGCGCCGCCGCCGATCGCCGCGCTGCGCGCTCCCGCGGGCACGCGCCGGCATGTTATCCTGCTGGACGTCATATGACGCCCAGTCAGGATAACGCAACCACTTCCTGGACGTCAATATGCTATTGACCGGGCGGGAAGTGGTTAAGTGGTTAAAGGAATTAACTTCAAGATGGAGAATAGATACAGGACAGCCCCTGTAGCGTCACATATGGCGACCCATCATATTTGGCTACCCGCTGGAGTGCGCATGCGTGACGCCGCCATATGCGTTCCAACACTTTTACGACAGTTATTATGTGGCTCCACCCCTAAGTCCAGGTTCAAGCCCCACCATCCAAGTGGACATAGAGTTAGACTATAATCACGCGAGCGAATCGAGGCCGTGCCCGAAGCGTGGCGAGCGAAGCGTGGCGAGCGAAGCGAGCCCGCGAGGGGCCCTGTTGCAAAGTGGTGTCTTACAATCAATAATTATATAGAAGAGGAGCTTGTCTGTAACGTCACTTCCGTGAGCATTTGGGAACGCATATCGGCACGTTACGCATGTGCAGTGCGAAATTTCTCAGCGGAACGTCACTTCCGTAGCCAAATGTGATGGGTCCCCATATGTGACGCTACACCCCTTGTTCATAACAACCACCCTGCGTTGTTTTCTCATTCCTCTTCAAGTCCGCACATACCACTCCCCATGGTGGTCACCATCAGGAAATCCATCCTTGAGAAATGTCACGCAGCCATCGCTGGGCCGCATGTAGGCAGGAAGTGGCTGCAAAGTGTCTGCAGCAGATCAGCAACGCTGAGATGCCACACCATAAATTTTATTTATATGTATTAAAAAATGTAAATTAAGGTGATGCATACAGGTCGTCTATTTGGGGCTTCCATCTACTTTAAGCCGAACGTGTTCGCTTGTATAGGTAACAATAAAAGAACCCGTGAAAAGATTTTAGTTTTGCTTTTACATCAATATTTTAAGATCTTTAGCAGATTTTGCATCCACAAGCAGTTTAGAACGAGCTCAGTGCTCAGTATGGCAATGTGTTGATCTACAGTAAGTATCAAAGATCAGAAGAGAGCGTTTCCTATTTATGAGATGAATTTGGCGTTGCTCTCCGGTCTCGGTGTCTCCTGGCACAAATCTGAAATTCGCAGTCACGTCTTTAGGTCTATGTGTTGGGTGGATTGTACAGAGAGGCTGGTGGCGGGTGTCACAGGTCTGACTTTTTTTTTTTCCCTGGCTGGATGAAAGCATTGCTCCACAAGACACATTCTTTTGATTAGAAGCGTCACATGACAGCGCTGGTCTGGTCTGTGCGCAACGACGAGGCCATGCAGGGAATCCGTACTGCTATGGAGACATTCTAATTCTGTGCTTGCTCATTTTTCCAAAAGGACCACATTGTCGTGCATTAAGACGTCCCATTTATTTTACAAAAGCTGGCGGTGCATCTTAGCGCAGAAAAAAACAAACATGAACTTTTTTATTTTATTTAATTTTTTTTTTTTTTAAGGCAGAGTACCACATTGCACGGCAGCGGTGTGGGGGTGTTGTCCATTGCTGCAGAAGTACTCTGGGGTAAACGTGGTGCATTGCAGTAACGCACAGCAAAACAGTAATTTTATTGCACATTACAATTTTTTATTTTTATTACACTTTTTACTTGTATTAATATACTTATTAAACATTTATTTTTAATTTTTATCATTGCAGTAAACTGTTAAAAAACCTTGCTTCTAGGTATAAACTGTAATTAAACTATAATGACTATTTTTATATTATTATTATTATTATTATTATTTTATTATTATTATATTTTTATTATATTATTATTATTATTTTATTATTATTATAATTTTTATATTTTTATTTTGATTATTGTACTTTTTTTAATATAGATATATATATTTTTTATTCTTATTACTTTTTTTATATAAACATGAGCAACTTGATTTAAAGTGGTGTTCTGGCCGAAATTATACTTTTTAAATAAAAAATACCCCTATAATACACAAGCTTAATGTATTCTAGTAAAGTTAGTCTGTAAACTAAGGTCTGTTTTGTTCGTTTATAGCAGTAGTTTGTTCTTTTATAAACTGGCAGCAGGCCGTGGCCATCTTAAGTGTGGGCATCTGAAGCCAGACTGTATTTCTTCCTGGATCTCCTCCTTGCAGATCTCGCACATGCTCGGTGCAGCACAAGCAGTGTAATAGGTTTCAGGTCAGGTTTCCATAGCAACGGCAGTGTCAGAGGAAGTTGCCGCCCCTTCCCAGAAGGCATTGCAAACAGGAAATGATGTGATGGGCCGCGGCCAGGGAGGAGGAAGTGAAAAATGAATACAGCAGATATACAGTAGGTGCTGAGAAAAAAAAATTAAAAATATCCAATTAGTTTACAGTGCAGTTTAGTGAGGGATGCTGAAGAGTTGTAAAAGTGGGTGGAACTCCACTTTAACCACTTAAAGAGGAACTGCAGTCTGCTCACATAATTAGTTTTTTTTTGTTTTATAATCTTTATTTAACAAAACATTTTTACAGTTATTATACAACATATACACGTCCATAATTTATCTGTAGTGTATATAGGTTACCATCTACTTTCATGTACAGATCATTGATCAATTTATATACCCCTATTAACCTTTTTTTTTTTTTTACTATAGCAAATATGCTCTTATATACACACCACCACTTTTATCTTAAACCCGTAATCACTAACTCACTAACTATACATCACACCTGCTCCCCCCAACCCCACTCAATCACATCTTATTCACATATATACCAGAAGAAAGAAAGAAAAAAAAGAAAAAAAAAAGAGGAAAAGAAAAAAAAGTGGGGTGACTGCCCTTTCACATAATTTGTAATAAAAACATCTTTGCCATTCTGAAGCTTCCCCCCAACCACTTTGCATATTATTTTATATATACTGTGATTCTGTACTTGCCAAATATGCTGCAGAAATCTCTCTCCACTGAGTCTGGCTGCATCCATTTTAATTGTGGGCAGCTGAAGCTGCTGCCTGTTCACTTCCTGGATTTACACAGACACACAGAGACACACCTCCAGCTCTCTCTCATTGTACCTCTTATGACTCATCCCCCCTCCCTTCCTGGCAAACTCTCACGAGATAGAGAGGGAGAGAGCTGTACATGATGTCATAAGCCTAGGCTAATGACCAGACAAAAAACAGGAAGTGGGCTGTATAAGATATTTACTGGCAGAAAAAAAATATATTTTACTATCCAAAGTTAAAACAACAACAAGGACAGAAGATTTAATAGATGGAAAGATGAAAAAATGACTGAAGTTCTGCTTTAAGGACTGGAAGATTTTCCCCCTAATGACCAGGCCATTTTTTGCGATACGGCACTGCGTCTCTTTAACTGACAATTGCGCCGTCATGCGATATTGTACCCAAATAACATTGATGTCCTTTTTTTCCCACAAATAGAACTTTTCTTTTGGTGGTATTTGATCACCTCTGCGTTTTTCATTTTTTGCGCTATAAACAAAAAAGACCGACAATTTAAAATAAATATATATATTTTTAACTTTCTGCTACAGAACCTTTGTTCAGGCAATTCGGAATTCAAAATTTGAAATTTCGGAATTCGAAAATTCGGAAATTCGAAAATCTGAGTTTTCGGATTTCCGAATTTTCAAATTTTTGAATTTCCGAATTTCTGAAAAAAGCAAAAAAACAAATAAAATTAAAACGAACAAATTTTTTGTCAGTGCACATGTCTAATAAATAGCCGCGCAAATATTGTGTGACTTAACCACTTAAGGACCAGGCCTATTTTCTACACTTGGTGTTTACAAGTTAAAATCATTTTTTTTGCTAGAAAATTATGTAGAACCCCCAAACAATATATATATATATATATATTTTCAGAATTTTCAGACACCCTAGAGAATAAAATGGTGGCCGTTGCAATACTTTATGTCTCACTGTATTTGCCCAGCGGTCTTACAAGCGTATTTTTTGGGGAAAAAATACACTTTTTTTTTTATAAAAAAAAAAAAGGACAACAGTAAAGTTAGCCCATTTTTTTTATATTGTGAAAGATATTGTTACGCTGAGTAAATTGATACCCAACATGTCACGCTTCAAAATTGTGCCCGTGGAATGGCGGCAAACTTTGGCACTTAAAAACCTCCATTGATGACGTTTAAAAATTTCTACAGGTTACCAGCTTTGAGATACAGAGGAGGTCCAGTGCTAGAATTATTGCTCTCGTCCTAACAAACGCAGCGATACCTCACATGTGTGGTTTGAACACCATTTACATATGTGGGAGCGACTTACGTATGCGTTCGCTTCTGTGCACGAGCACGGTGGGACGGGGCGCTTTAAATTTTTTTCTATTTATTTTTTCTTATTTTTTTTACATTTATTTTTTATTTTTACACTGTCCATTTAAAAAAAAAAAAAAGTGGGTCACTTTGATTCTGACATGGGAATTTATAGATAGGCAACTCCTATCCTCATATTGATTAGTGGTTCCAAATTAATAACAACTACTGCAGTAGGGAACAGACACAAAAGATACACTCCGCATCTTTCCAAATAACTGTTCTGCTTTATTATGACACTGAAGGTTTTTATACACATGATTACGTAGGTATCACATTTATATTACAATTGTACTTTTATGGTAACAAGGGGCGTAACATAGGCAGGCTAATTCTAATCAGGACTCGAAAGAATGTAAACATGTACTGAAAACATTATTAGTGCTGTGTGCACAGTGAGACTCCATTCACACAGGGGCAACTTTGGATCCGACTTCAAGTCGCCCCAAGTCACGCCTAGTCGCCTCAAGTCGCGAATCAATGTAAGTGAATGGATCCGTCTTAATGCACACTACTGCAGTCGCTCCGACTTCAGAAAAAGTTCCTGTACTACTTCAATCCGACTTCTAGGCGACTTGTACCCATTGATTTCAATGGAAGTCGTCTCCAAGTTGGATGCCCGTTCATAATGAAGCAACTTTACAGGAAAAAGAAAAGAATTTACCCAGGAGGAGTGACCGCGATATGCCAGCGCCGAGCTGGCTCGCTCATCAGGAAAGGAAAAATGTGTTTTTTCCTTTCCCGATGAGCGTCAATCAATACTGACATGTGTTTGGTATGAATCATGAAAAAACGGCGTGGGGGTCCCCCAAAATCCATACCAGACCCTTATCCGAGCATGCAGCCTGGCCGGTCAGGAAAGGGGGTGGGGACGAGCGAGCGCCCCCCCCTACTGAACCGTACCAGGCCGCATGCCCCCCAACATGGGGGGGGTGGGTGCTTTGGGGAAGGGGGGCGCCCTGTGGCCCCCCACCCCAAAGCACCTTGTCCCCATGTTGATGAGGACAAGGGCCTCTTCCCGACAACCCTGGCTGTTGGTTGTCGGGGTCTGCGAGCGGGGGGGCTTATCGGAATCCAGGAGCCCCTTTAATAAGTGGGCCCCATAGATCCCGGCCCCCCACCCTATGTGAATGAATATGGGGTACATCGTACCCCCTACCCTTTCATCTGGGGGAAAAAAAGTGTCAACAAAAAAAAACACACTACACAGGTTTTTAAAGTTATTTATTAGGCAGCTCCGGGGGTCTTCTTCCAACTTCGGGGGTCTCTTCCGACTTCCCTGCACTCTCCGGCCTCTTCTCCGCTCTCTCCGGCCTCTTCTCCCGGTGTCCGGTTCTTCTCCCGCTCTCTGGTTCTTCTGCTCTTTTGCTGCTCTTTTGCTAGCGGTGGCCCGGTCTTCTCTGTCGTCTTTTTCCCTCTTCTCTTCTTCCGATGTTGACACGACGCTCTCTCACACTATAATGCCGTGTACGTGGTGCGGGGGGGTTAAAAGCAAAATAATAATATCAAGCAAATATCAAGCAAAAAAAAAAAAAAAATGCAGATTTTTACCGTGTGTACGAAAAATTAACAGTTTCCCCTGGTAGACAAGGGGTTAAGGTTTAAAGGGAACCTGTTGCATTGCCGTAAGCAGTGGGTTGGATGATATGGAATCCCTTGGCTGGTAATCTGTGCCTAAGGCTGAGTTTTCAGTATTGCGTGAGCGTGCGCGTCACCCTCGCGGGGTGTCAGGGTACGTACACATGTCTCAGTGTTTGCATTTCTCTCGGTATGACCCTTTAAGGATGATGTAAAAGTCTCTTTGTTACTATGAATTATAGGTTGTTCCATGGCAGAACATGCACCATTGTGACTGTAACCAGGCAACAACCTAATAATGAGATCATTCCCCGCTAACGAGTAATTGTTCCCTCCCGTCATTACAAAGTAAGGTATAATAAGGACCTTAATAAAAGGATACTTCCACCTTTCACGACGACGGGGGATTCGGCTTTTAAATAATATTATAAACATGACACACAAACACCGCCAGCTTCTCTAGCAGTCAGCAAAAACACTAAAGCCGCGCACACGCGAGCAGACTTTCCGACGGGAAATGTTCGATGACAGGCTGTTGGCGGTAAATCCGACCGTGTGTACGCTCCATCGGACAATTGTTGTCAGATCTTCCGCGGACAAATGTTGGATGGCAGGTTTTCAAATTTTCCGCGGACAAATGTGTGTGTGGTCGGATTTTCCGAGCGTGTGTACACAAGTCCGTCGGACAAAAGTCCAAAGTACAAACACGCATGCTTGGAAGCAAGGACGAGCCGGAAGTGGTCGGACTTGTAAAACTAGCGTTCGTAATGGAGAATTAACATTCGTGACGCGGCAAATTATGAAATCTGGAAATGCAGCGCACAATTCTCTTCTTCTATAATGGGATAATAATGAAGCTGCTTTGCTGGTGATACTGATGGAGATATTGCAAACTAATTTTCAAAGGCTTTTTTTTTCTAGTGATATCAAAAATAATATTATTATGCTTTTTTTTTTTTGGGCAAGTTACCACAACACCATTATCCCGTAGTTTTTAAGATCAAAGATACAACTATGTTGGTGTCCCTTGTTAATTTTACATTGTATTTTTTTAAATGTAACTGCCTACTCCCAAACTGTCATTTGAAGTAAAACACATAGCCAAGTATTATTCTACACAATTTTTTTATTGTGCGTTAAAAAAAGAAAACAAATACAATTAGACATGCTATCTGCCAATAGAAAAAGTGCATTCTTTGCATTCAAAAATATAGAAAATATACCTAATCAAATCATTATTCAACCAAAAAATAAAATAAAAGCCTCATGCATGTGTCCGGCTTCTTAATATAGGGGGTCAACAATGCCAAGAGTTGGTGAAAGCAGGGGTCCGTCATCCGGAGAGAAATCCAAAAAAAATCAGGATTATTCTCCTGGAGCTCCCGCAGCAAAGGCATATCACATAATTGGTCGCGATTAATAAAGCAACCAATTTTTGATCCAAGAACTCCTTCTCCTCCTTTTCCTGGACTGGACTTGGGTCAAAGCAATAACTTCAAGGCCAATAATAAATAACACGTTATCTCCTCCGATTCCGCAACATGTCTGGTTGACGAACGGCCGTTCAGAAACGAACTGCAAAGTACGAGATGAAAAGCGCGAACTGAAAAGCGCTAAATGAAAAGCGCAAATCAACACTCATCAAACTTCTGCTAACACTAGCAGAAGGAGCCCAAAAGGTGTCGCTAAAGAGCTGAAAAACCACGTAGTACGCGTGTTTGTTGGCTGACAATTCCTTGCCGTTTGTATGCAAGACAAAATCCAGGCACACGCCTTCGAACAAAAGTCTGAGGTTTTTGTCTGTGGAAAATCTGATTGTCTGTATGAGGCTTTACACCACTTTTGTTGGGAAAAAAAATAATAAAATCTCTAGGTGATCTGTGTACATTGCAGGGATTTTACCAAACTTTGTAGCAGATTCCTACCTTTTGTAGCCCTGAAGAAACAGCTGTTTGTTTCATCATGTCCATTGCAGGCTGATTCTGAATGGGGTTCCTGGGGTTGAGGATGTGGTTCCTTACAATCACTTGGTGCAGTGTCGCAGTGTCTGCATCCCTTTAGGCTGCATTCATACCTTATGCCGTGTACACACGGGCGGACTTTTTGACCGGACTGGTCCGACGGGACGAATCCGACGGACAATCCGACCGTGTGTGGGCTTCATCGGACCTGCAGCGGACTTTTTCGGTCGAAAATCAGACGGACTTTAGATTTGGAAGATGTTTCAAATCTTTCCGACGGACTCGAGTCCGGTCGAAAAATCCGCTCGTCTGTATGCTAGGGACAAAACCGACGCTAGGGCAGCTATTGGCTACTGGCTATCAACTTCCTTATTTTAGTCCGGTCGAACGTCATCACGTACGAATCCGTCGGACTTTGGTGGGATCGTGTGCAGCCAAGTCCGTTCGTTCGAAAATCCGTCGGAAGTCCGGCAAAAGTCCGTCGAAAGTCCGTCGGAAAGACCGTTGGACCTTTGATGCCGAAAAGTCCGCCCGTGTGTACACGGCATAAGCAATCCCAGGGAACGCAGGTAGAAACATATGGCAAAACGTGCATCGCAATTGGGTTGCTATATTTCTCAGTGGCACCCCAAATGGCGGGTAGAAGTCCCACGTTTTACGGCAAAAGGCGTAACGCAAAACGCGCTTGGCTTAGTGCCAAGAAAGGTACATGAGCTAGTTCACCGCATTCGTCACGCAGATAGGAAAGGCCCATTCGAGTGAACGCAGCCTTAGAAGCCTTCAACCCTTGGGGAGGATCTCACCAAAACTGAAATTCCTGGCATCAGGAATTCCAAGCATCACCCTGATTTTAGCCTCAGCTTTAACGTTGGACAAAGTAACATGAAATTTCACTTACCTCCTCCATCCTCCATTGTAGGTGCGTCATCACGTCGGCCTGAACTCATAGTACCTCATAGTACCTCGCTCCAATAGTGACAATGCCCTATTCTCTGAAGCACTTACCACTGCTGGATCTTGGGACATAATATGACTGGCCAGAAGACAACTAGAAACAAGTGCATTTGCTGGAGGGGAGCATTGTCTACAACAGGGGTAGGCAACCTCGGCCCTCCAGCTGTGGTGAAACTACAAATCCCATCATGCCTCTGCCTCTAACAGTCATGCCTGTGATGGTCAGGGTCTTGCAATGTCTCGTGGGACTTGTGGTTTCACCACAGCTGGAGGGCCGAGGTGGCCTACCCCTGGTCTACAAGCATCAACCAAATACTTGTGAGTCCAGGCTGTTATAGACCCTGCAGGGTGCAGGAGATGGAAGGAGAAGAATGAGGTGAGAAGAAGCTTTGTGTGTGGGGGGGGGGGGGGCACCCCAACCTGGAGTTGGTCTTTATAAAGCTGTCCACTGGACCCCACCCCAACAACATTATCTTCCACCCTGTGTAGCTAATAATTGCAGCAGTGGTGGCTTAGTGGTGGCTGTCCATTAGTAGCGTTCTTTAAAAGTCCCTCCCCTCCTCCAATCCCTCATCCTAGACCAAATCCCCTCCTAGCAGAAATCCCCCCCCCCCCCACCATGTTACCTTTTCTAGCACAAACCCCCCCAAATCCCCTCATGTAGCACAAATCCTCTCACCCCTCCCCCTCCCAACACAAATCCCCCCCAATCACCACTCCTGGCACACCTCCCCAAATTTCCTCTCCTAGAACAATTCTTACCCTCTAATCTCACATGACAAACTCGCTCATCCACGTCTTTATGGACCTTGCT
The DNA here is from genome assembly GCA_037952835.1 of Lithobates septentrionalis. NCBI lineage: Eukaryota > Metazoa > Chordata > Amphibia > Anura > Ranidae > Lithobates > Lithobates septentrionalis. Next base: position 251,293 of record JBBDGP010004005.1, on the reverse strand, counting down.
TTGTGCACTGGTCCTAATCATTTGGTGGAGGGGGGGGGGGATTATGGTGGGGGGTTGTTTTTCAGGGGTTTGGCTTGGCCCCTTAGTTCCAGTGAAGGGAACTCTTAAGGTGTCGGCATACCAAGACATTTTGGACAATTTCATGCTCCAAACTTTGTGGGAACAGTTTGGGGATGGCCCCTTCCTCTTCCAACATGACTGCGCACCAGTGCACAAAGCAAGGTCCATAAAGACATGGATGAGCGAGTTTGGGGTGGAAGAACTTGACTGGCCTGCAGAGAGTCCTGAACTCAACCTGATAGAACACCTTTGGGATGAATTAGAACAGAGACCGTGAGCCAGGCCTTCTCATCCAACATCAGTGCCTGACCTCACAAATGCTCTTCTGGAAGAATGATCAAACATTCCCATAGACACACTCCTAAACCTTGTGGACAGCCTTCCCAGAAGAGTAGAAGCCGTTATAGCTGCAAAGGGTGGGCCAACTCAATATTGAACCCTACGGAATAAGACTGGGATGCCATTAAAGTTCACGTGCGTGTAACGGCAGGCGTCCCAATACTTTTGGTAATATGGTGTATATTTATCTTGCCTTGGGATTGGGTTTTTTTTTTGGTAACAAAACTGGAGTTTCACTCCTAACAATGTTAATGTACTTTTCATCAGCGGTAACTAAACAGCAGCACCAGAGGCTTAATCTGAGCCCCGCGCACGCAGCTAAATGAGCCACTTTACCAATTACTGGGAGATATTTATCCGGTGGAAACGCTTTGCGCTGTAAAATGCTCCACTGATTCATTATCGGAGACACTGGATGCTTCACGTCCCAGCTGGGAGTGGAGTGCTTTACCGCATCTCCATCCAGATTTCTAGCCGCTGTAGAGAAGTCGAACTCCCGGCGAGTCGCTTTAATTTGTCTTCCAGGTCCTTCTTTATTAGCCTAAGGCAAGAGACAAAGAAATTAATGGACTGCCTGAAGGGTGATTACTATGAAACTGAAGGGGGGGGGGGGGGGGGGGCTTATAGTCTTCATGTGCTGAACGTTCTACCGCGAGCAAACCGCTCATATTGTACCCTGTACAGATAATCCAGACAGTTCTGCCGCTATGCTAAAGTCTGAACCTTCCTATTTTACAGTGCCTTGCAAAAGTATTCACCCCCTTGGCATTTTTCGTGTTTTGTTGCCTCGCAACCTGGAATTAACATGGATTGTTTGAGGACTTGCATCATTTAATTTACAGAACATGCAACAACTTTGAAGATTTATTTTTTTTTTATTGTGAAGCAAACAACAAATAGCACAAAATAACAGTCAATGTGCATAACTATTCACCCCCCAATACTTTGTAGAGCCACCTTTTGCGGCTATCACAGCTCCAAGTCACTTTGGATAAGTCTCTATGAGCTTTCCACATCTTACCACTGGGATTTTTGCCCATTCCTCCTTACAAAACTGCTCCAGCTCCTTCAAGTTGGATGGTTTGTGCTTGTGAACAGCAATTTTTAAGTCTGACCACAGATTTTCTATAAGATTGAGGTCTGGGCTTTGACTAGGCCATTCCAACACATTTACATGTTTCCCCTTAAACCACTCAAGTGTTGCTTTAGCAGTGTGTTTGGGGTCATTGTCCTGCTGGAAGGTGAACCTCCGTCCTAGCCTCAAATCACACACAGAGTGGTACAGGTATATCAAGAATATCCCTGTATTTAGCACCATCCATCTTTCCCTCAACTCTGACCAGTTTCCCAGTCCCGACTGCTGAAAAACATCCCCACAGCATGATGCTGCCTCCACCATGTTTCACGGTGGGGATGGTGTTCTTTGGGTGATGTGATGTGTTGGGTTTGCACCAGACATAGCGTTTTCTTTGATGGACAAAAAGTTCAATTTTAGCCTCATCAGACCAGAGCACCTTCCTCCATACATTTTGGGAGTCTCCCACATGCCTTTTCACAAACTCAAAACGCGCCATTTTGTTTTTTGCTGAAAGTAATGTCTTTCTTCTGGCCACTCTGCCATAAAGCCCAACTCTATGGAGCGTACGGCTTATTGTCGTCCTATGTACAGATACTCCAGTCTCTGCTGTGGAACTCTGCAGCTCCTCCAGGGTTACCTTAGGTCTCTGTGCTGCCTCTCTGATTAATGCCCTCCTTGCCCAGTCCATGAGTTTTGGTGTGCGGCCGTCTCTTGGCAGGTTTGCTGTTGTGCCATGTTCTTTCCATTTGATTATGATAGATTTGATGGTGCTCCTAGGGATCATCAAAGATTTGGATATTTTTTTTTATTGATAAATCGTTTACATATGTGGGCGGGACTTACGTGTGCGTTCGCTTCTGTGCACAAACTACCATTGACAGGGGCGCGTTACATTTTTTTTTCTTTTTATTGCTTATTTTACTTTATTTTTTTTTATTTTTACACTTTTGCTTTATATTTTTTTTTTATCACTTTTAATCCTATTAAAAGGAATGCATAACGTGCGTCAGAACACCCGAAAGTGTCAACAATTCCTGAGTGTCTCTGAGTGTCACCAGCGCCCCCGCACCTATGGCCCCATACAGTACTGCATACACCAGCACCCCTGCACCTCTGGCCACATACAGTACTGCATACACCTGCGCCCCCGCACCTCTGGCCACATACAGTGCTGCATACACCAGCGCCCCCGCACCTCTGGCCACATACAGTACTGCATACATCAGCGCCCCTGCACCTCTGGCCACATACAGTACTGCATACTACAGCGCCCCCGCACCTCTGGCCACATACAGTACTGCATACACAAGAGCCCCCGCACCTCTGGCCACATACAGTACTGCATACTACAGCGCCCCCGCACCTCTGGCCACATACAGTACTGCATACACCAGCGCCCCTGCACCTCTGGCCACATACAGTACTGCATACTACAGCGCCCCCGCACCTCTGGCCACATGCAGTACTGCATACACCAGCGCCCCTGCACCTCTGGCCACATACAGTACTGCATACACCTGTGCCCCGTACCTCTGGCCACATACAGTACTGCATACACTAGCGCCCCCGCACCTTTGGCCACATACAGTACTGCATACACCAGCGCCCCTGCACGTCTGGCCACATACAGTACTGCATACTACAGCGCCCCCGCACCTCTGGCCACATGCAGTACTGCATACACCAGCGCCCCTGCACCTCTGGCCACATACAGTACTGCATACACCAGCGCCCCCGCACCTCTGGTCACATACAGTACTGCATACACCTGCACCCCCGCACCTCTGACCACATACAGTACTGCATACACCAGTGCCCCTACACCTCTGGCCACATACAGTACTGCATACACCAGCGCCCCCACACCTCTGGCCACATACAGTCCTGCATACACCTGTGCCCCCGCACCTCTGGCCACATACAGTACTGCATACACCTGCGCCCCGCACCTCTGGCCACATACAGTACTGCATACACCAGCGCCTCCCGCACCTCTGGCCACATACCGTACTGCATACACCAGCGCCCCCGCACCTCTGGCCACATACAGTACTGCATACACCAGCAGTGGTTGTGGAACGAATCATCTGTTTCCATTATTTCTAATGGGGAAACTTGCTTTGATATACGAGTGCTTTGGATTACAAGCATTCTTCTGGAACAAATTATGCTTGTAATCCAAGGTATTGCTGTATATATGTGATCCTGCACAGCACGGCCGCCATTGTAGCAGTAAAACTGCTGTAGGGCAGTCGGCAAGTGGTTAAGCCCGGCTTCGCTGTCAATTGTTTGCGGCAGACGGCATGAAGACGCTTTCCTCTGATATCCAGCAATTTCCTAATATTACCTTCAGATTACACGTCTTGAGAAATCTGTCATTTTTGTCGCTATTATTGGCGAGACGTTTCTATAAGAGCGCAGCCTGTAATATGCAGAACAAGGCCAGCCGGTGATACCAGAGACGTCTTATTACCTTGGATAGGAGATCTTCTTATCCCGCTATTACTCAGAACCCGCGCCGCTGCGAAGGCCGTCACCTCCAGCCTATCACATACAAGCAGATGTTATATCCCCCATATTCAGTTCTCATTGCTAGTTCTGAAATTGTATTTAAAGTGACACTAAACTGGTGTAAAAAACAAAAACAAAAATGATATTCAAATATGTATTCTTAGATCAGAAAAGTCCCTTCTATCGCTCTCAGCCTCCTCCAAATCTACAAATTTATTTGTTTGCTGCTGCAATCTGTCTCATGTTAGCGAGTGGCTACGTTCCTTCTCCACGGCCCCACTGTATGTACACCAGGACCACTAGAGAGGGGGACTCTCCCTAAGGCTGGGTTCAAACTAGTGTGGCTCCAAAGTCGCATGATTTTCAGTGTGACTTTGGAGTACAACTTTGATGCGACTTTACACGAAATGCTGGAACCTGTTCAAAGTCGCTGCGACTTTAAATCACATAGATGGGAACGGGTGAAATTGAAATCAATGGGCTGCGACTTCTAATGCGGCTTTATGTGTCCAAAGCCGCATGACAAGTCGCATGAAAATTCGCACTACTGTCGCACTAGTGAGCCTTACAGGGTGAAAGGGAGTTTAACAAGACTCGTGGCCACTCATTAAAATTAGAAGAAAAGAGGTTTAACCTTAAACTACGTAGAGGGGTTTTTTTTTTCTGTAAGAGCGGCAAGGATGTGGAATTCCCTTCCACAGGCGGTGGTCTCAGCGGGGAGGCATCGGTAGTTTCAAGAAACTATTAGAGAAGCACCTGAACGATCGCAACATACAGGGATATACAATGTAATACTGACGTATAATCACACACATAGGTTGGACTTGATGGACTTGTGTCTTTTTTTGACCTCACCTACTATGTAACTATGTAACCCCTCTATCCAAAACTCCAAAAAAGAAAGTTGCCTTTAAAGTGTTTGTAAACCTTAGATTTAAAAAAAAAAAAATACAAATAACCATAGACGTGCGCACAGGATGTTCCGGTTGTGCCTGGGCACACCTTAATCACCCCGTGTGGTGCTGATTCCCCCTGCTTCCCGCCTCCTCCCTTGCAGTGCTGCCAGCTTCCCTCCTCACCTCTCAGGAGAAGGGAAGGGGCTGGTAAACATTTCATTAACCGGCCCCTTCCTTTTCTGAATGAACACAGTCAGTGATCTGTACCGATCGCTCTTGCCTACATTCTTAACTGAAGGGTATTACTGCAGGCTGCAGAGAAAGGGACTGGGGAATCTCTGTCCTCAGTTTCTTTTTTTTGTCTCTAAAGTGAGACATCAGGGATCTGTTTAGACCCTTGACATTTCATCAAATCCCCATAACGGGCTCCTAAAATTTTTTTTAAAAAGAAACGTAAAAACTAATATTGTAAAAAAAATAATAAAACTGTAAAAAATACTAAACTACTGACACTATCCACTGCCCTACTGACACCAATCTTTGCCCTACTGACACCGTCCACTGCCCTACTGACACCAATTTTTGCCCTACTGACACCGTCCACTGCTCTGCTGAAATACACGCATGTGTGTTTGTGCTCTGGGGTGCACACACCTAATGCAATGGGCTACGCACGCCAATGCAAATAACAAACATGTTATACCTACCTGCTCTGTGCAATCGTTTTGCACAGAGCAGCCCTGATCCTCTTCTTCTGGGGCCCCCCCCCGCCGGCTCTCCAGGCCCCTCCTCTTCATCAGTTGCCCAAGTCAAACCCATTGACATAGACAGCAGGACTCAGCCCCACCCCCTGCTCCTGTTTCACAGGATCTGATTGACAGCAGCTATCAATTTGTCCAATGAGGAGAGAGACAGCAGCTGGAGCCGATGCGCTCATGCACATCGCTGGATCGGATTGGCTCAGGTAAAAAAAAAGGGGGGTCTGGGGAGGGGGGGGGAGCTGCAGCACAGAAGGTTTTTCACCTGATAGATAGAATGCATTAAGGTGAAAAAAACTTGAGGCTTTACAACCACTTCAAGGGTTAATTCCCACGTGCCGTTATCTCACTGTCACACGTTATGTCATCTCCTCACTGCCTCATGTAATACAGTAATTGGCGCACTGCCGTGCCCCAGTCGGGGTGGTTGCGGTGTGGCCTTATAGACTTTTCACCAAGTGCGACATGTTTAATTCTGGTGTGAAGCACAGAATCGCAGCTGCAGCATGTGTACAGTGGGTATAAAAAAGAATCCCCCCTTTAAAATATTCGCATTTCATTGCTTTGCAGCCTGGAATGAAGACGGACACAGTTTATGTTTTATCCAGCGGTATCTACTCCTACTATAACATCCGAGTGAAAGATAAAACACTATCATGTCAGAAAAAAATTTAAAAGATTCAAGAATAGTCACTGAGTTGGAAAAAGGATCACCCCCCCCTTGTGTCAGTATTTTGTTGAACCATCTTTTGCTTTTAATTACAGCCTTTAGTCTGTTGGGATATGTCTCTACTAACTTTGCACATGTATTCTTTGCAATATTTGCCCACTCTTCTTTGTAGAACTGCACAGGTTCAGTTATATTTGATGTGGACTGCAGTCTTCAAGTCATTCCACAGATTTTCAATGGGGCTTTGACTAGGTCCTGCACGGACATTCACCTTCCACCGCTTTTTCTCCTCCAACCACTGTGCGGTAATTTTTGCTGTGTGCTTTGGGTCATTGTCATGTTGGAAGGTAAACCTTCTTCCCATTGACAACCTTCTGGCAGAGGGCAGCAGATTTTCCTCATGAATTTGATGGTATTTTGCCCCATCCATTTTTCCTTCTATCCTGACAAGTGCTCCAGTCCCTGCTGCAGAGAAACACCCCCGTACCCGGATGTTACCACCTCCATGCTTTACTGTAGGAATGGTGTTATTTGGATGGTGAGCTGTATTGGGTTTCCACCAGACATATTGTTTGGTGTTGAGGCCAAATAATTCAATTTTAGTCTCATCCGACCATAACATCTTTTTCCATGTGGCCTCAGAATCTTCAAGGTGCGTTTTGGCAAAGCCCAGTGGTGACTGCATGTGGCCTTTCTTGAGTGGCTTTTTCATGAAACCCTCCCATACATGCCACATTTGTGATATTGTTGTCACATGCACTCAATGACCACAAATTTCTGCAACTGCTTCCGAGTTTCTGTAGGCCTCTTGGTAGCCTCTCTGACCAGTTTCCTCCTGGCTCCTTCATCCAATTTGGAGCGACGTCCTGATCCAGGGAGGGTCTGTGTTGTATCAAATACCTTCCACTTCTTAATAATATACTTCACTGGGCTTCTAGGCATTGATGAAGCCTTTGAAATTTTATTTGTATCCATCTCCTGACTTGTGCCTGTCCGCAACTTGATCCCGGAGATCCCGGTGACAGTGCCTTGCCATCTATAGTTGATTGTTTGCTTCAGTTGCACTTCCATGCTCCAGGAAAGCTCTTTTCATGCTGAGCTAATCAAAATGACCACAGTTGAAAGTCAAATGACTTTGCGTGCCATTGAGAAGGTGATTAGCTACACCTGAGTGAGTTTACAAGTCATTTTTAGGAGGGGGTGATCCTTTTCTATGCCCACTGTACAGCGCCTTCATGCCCAGGTTCAGGCGAGCGGTTGGGGAGGTATGCGTAAAAAAAACACCTGGTTTTACCAATTTCTGAATGAAGCCAAATGCCCCGTACACACGGCCGGAATGTTCGATGGGAGCTTTTGGTCGCATACTCCGACCGTGTGTATGCCCCATCAGACTTTTTCTGTTGGCATTTCCAATGGATTTAGATAGAGAATATGTTCTAAATTTTTCCGTCGGAATTGCCGACGGAGGTTATCCCGTTAGCAAGTCCGACCGTGTGTACACGGCATTAGCCAGAATTTGAGGATTGGTCTTTTTGTTTCAGCACTTTGTATATGTGGCTCCATGCATGGGACTGAATCCAGGACCCCGGTGCATCAGGGTCCATCTTATTTTCCGATACACATTATTCCTCTGAACCTGTTTGAGTATTTTTTTTTAATTTTTGGTGACTAGGTGCAGTTGGCGTAAATCACCCCCAGCCTGGCAAATGCGAATGTTAAGGTGAAGTGAGGGGATGACGGTACATTGGTTTTACGAAATGATGGGGTCTGGCGCTGTACTTCATCAGCCTGATGGCACTGACAGGACAAAACAAACTATTTACTTAGCGCTCTAATTGAAATCAGATACCGTGGACTTGTAACAAGAGCGGATATTGATGAGTCGTCCTCGCAGGCTTTATCAGAGCAAATCTGTGCAATTAACGCTACACAGCGACACGCAGGAACACCGAGACCAATGTGAAAAGGATTTACGTCTTTTTTCTTTTTTTTTTGATTGGTGATATGAGGTTGGCAAAGGTTTCCCTCTGCCTTACCCCCCCACCACCACCACCATGCTTCCGAAGGCACCACTGTCCCACCAGCCAAAGAAGGAACTAATAGAGTGCAGTCTGCGTTCTATTAGCTTTAATGGTATGTTAGACATCAGGGGTCTCCTGATGTCTCATTAAAGAGAACCTGGCTTAAAAATAGTACAGTAAAACCTTGGATTGCGAGTAATGCAGTTTACGAGCGTTTTCGCAATACGAGTTTTTTTTTTTTTTTTAAATCCTGACTCGGTTTGTAAGAAGAGAAGGAATCAAGCTTCTGGGGTGTGCAGTACCGCATTTGGCCAGAGGTGCGGGGGCGCCGGTGACGCTCTGAGACACTCTGAGATGCTCGGAGACACTTTGAGCGGCTCGGAAGCACTCCATTTCCGAGTTTATTCCGAGTGTCCCCCCGAGCATGTCCGAGTGGTCTCCGAGCGTCTCCCGAGTGTTTCTGAGTGTCTCCAAGGCCCCCCCCACCTCTGGCCACATGCAGTACTGCATACACTAAAGCAGTGGTTCTCAACCTGGGGGTCGAATGACGATTTGCCAGGGGTCACCAAATCCTGTGCTGTTCCTGAAGCCTGCACCGCTCTCCCCCCTCCAAGGAGTAAGAGAAGGAAAAAAGAAAAAGAAAAGGGGAGAGAAAAGAAAAAGGGAGAGAAAGAATTAGAGAAAGAACAAGAAAGACGGCTAAAGAGAGGGATGGGGAAAAATCCCCAAGAAATTAGTATAGAGAGAGATAAAAGGGAAAGAAAGGAGAACAAAGAGGGAATGGTACATCCTAAAATGTACCATAAGGGGTTTTAATACTGGAAGGGACTCAGGGAGCGCTAAATGTCCGTGGGTTAGGGGCGCAAATTACTTGTCTTGCCTTCGGTGCTCACAACCCAAGGCAAGGTAATTTTACTGTTAGGGGTCCCCACAACTTGGGAAATTTTATCAAGGGGCCACGGCACTAGGAAGGTTGAGAACCACTGCACTAAAGCCTCATACACACGATAGGACTTTGTACAAACTTTCCCTTGGATTTTTGTACAAAGGGCGTTGGCCATAAGTTTGTCTTGCATACACACGGCAGAACTTTTTCAGCCAACTTTCAACCAAATCACGTGGTTTTTCAGCTCTTTACCACCACCCTTTGGCCAACTTCTGTATTGTTGTCTGATATTGTGTCAATCTCGCGATTGATACCTTGCGAGCCGGGTTCACACTGGTGCGGGGATCCGACTTAGATCCCCGGCAATGCTAGGCACTGTGTTTGGTATGAATCTTAAGGGGGAACTCCATGCCAAATTTAAAAAAAAAACTGGCATGGGTTCCCCTCCAGGGGCATACCAGGCCCTTAGGTCTGGTATGGATTTTAAGGGGAACCCCCTACGCCGAAAAATGGCGTGGGGTCCCCCCAAAATCCTTACCAGACCTAAGGGCCTGGTATGCCCCCAGAGGGGAATTCCCTCAGGCTCTCGCCGCAATATGAAAATGTGTTTTTCCTATTGCAGCTAGCTCGAGATGTACAGTACCCTGTCGCGAGAACCAGCGTGATGGGATTGTGCTGGAAACATTCTCACAGCTGCGTACTGTAATTTGTACAAAAGTCCGATGGTTTTGTGTACACACGATCGGACTTTGCTCCATCAGACTTTTGTTGCCGGAAAGTTTGTGCGTTCGCACAGCCAACAAAAGTCCGATAGAAACAGAAAAAGTTTGTCCGCTGGAGCGTACACGCGGTCGGATGTTGCTCCAAAACAGCTAACTTGCATGTTTGTTGTCAAAAAGTCAGATCGTGTGTACGGGCCTTAACAGTGACACTGGTATGAATTAACTGAGTTTCCATTGATTCCTATGGGGAAACTCGCTTTGCTATACGAGTGCTTTGGATTACAAGCATTCTTCTTGGGACGGATTATGCTCGTAATCCAAGGTACCATTGTATATCACATAGAGGACTTTTTGTGACATAAATAAAGTTTTAGTAAAAGTAAAAGAAAAAAAAAATTGAGCCTGCCCCACGCCTACAGGCATGCACACTCGGATGTAAACCCATCAAGGGCGCCTGTGTACAAAAGCGCTGCTCGCGACACACATGTTACACATTGCTGTGCAAACTGTAGTAAGAACAATAATCCCAGCTTCATTGTTCGTGGTTACCTCCAAACTGATGACCTGTAGGAGCTTTTGAAGCATTACCTATGGATAATATAGGGCAGTGATGGAGAACCTTGGCACCCCAGATGTTTTGGAACTACATTTCCCATGATGCTCCACTACACTGCAGAGTGCATGAGCATCATGGGAAATGTAGTTTCTAAAACATCTGGGGTGCCAAGGTTCGCCATCACTGATATAGGGTATCAAAGCTCATCATTTGTTTTTCGGGCGAGCGCAAATTTAACCACTTGCATACCACCCGCCCACAGTGTACTGCAAATTGGCGACCTGCTCAGGCAAAGCGACGTACCCCGCACCTCCGGGTTTAGGGTGTCATTGTACACAGCAAGAGCCTGTCGGCAAGTCGCGGCCAATGATTCATGACTGGGACTTGCTGATTGGCTGTGTGCAATCACAGCCCAGAGCTCTGTGTTGTTATTAATCAGAGAGCTCTGTACAGAAAGGGCAATCTCTCTGTTTCTCGTCCCTGCAGCAGGGGGGGTCTGCGCTGTTAATCAGCGCATTGATTATCAGTGCAGACCCACCAGGGATGCCCACTAGAGCCCACCAGGTATGCAAATCAGTGCCCATCAAGGATGCAAATCGGTGCCCATTAGAGTTGCCAATCAGTGCCCATCAGTAATGCCTGTCTGTGCCTCCTCGTCAGTGCTGCCTATCAGTGCCATCTATCAGTGCCACCCATCAGTGCTTATCAGTGCCACCTATCAGTGCCCATCAGTGTGGCCTATCAGTGCCCATCAGTGCCACCTATCAGTGCTGCATATCAGTGCCACCTATCAGTGATCATCAGTGCTGAATATCAGTGCCGCCTATTAGTGCCCATCAGTACTGCATATTACATAGTTACATAGTTAGTAAGGTTGAATAAAGACACCAGTCCATCCAGTTCAACCTGAGTGAGTGTGGGTGCGTGTCTACAATTATCCCTGTCCCTGTACATTGTGTCTCATTAAGATACTCATCTATTATATTATTATTTATTCAAGGTATTTATTTAAGGTACCCATATTGCGCCATCAATTTACACAGCGTTCCACACATACATATTAGTGCCTCATTATCAGTGCCCCTTCATTAGTGCCCATCAGTGCCCATCAGTGCAGCCTCATCAGTGCCCGTGAGTGCCCGTCAGTGCAGCCTCATCAGTGCTGGTCAGTGAAGGAGAAAACTTACTTATTTATAACATTTTATACCAGAAGCTACCTTTTTTTCCCCAAAATTTTTGTTGTTTTTTTTATTTATTGAGCAAAAAATAAAAACCACAGAGGTGATCAAATACCACCAAAAGAAAGCTCTATTTGTGGGAACAAAATGATAAAAAAATGTGTTTGGGAACAGTGTTGCATGGCCGTGCAATTGTCATTCAAAATGCGACAGCGCAGAAAGCTGAAAATTGGCCTGGGCAGGAAGTGAGTTTAAGTGCCCGGTAATAAAGTGGTTAAAAAATGGCATTTTTGCTTACACGTGATTGGACGATGGGAGTCATTTACTAAGCTCTCGAGCAACTGTCTATTTGCCTTTAGTAAATCCACCCCCTATGTGCCCATACGCATGTAGGCATTTGGAGGCAGAGATGTTGAGAGGCGTCCAGATGCAGCAGCCATTTGGCAGGGAAAAAAAAAAAAAACGCTTGACCCTTGTAACCGTGACTAAACGCTCATTAACGCTTTAAATATAAAAGATTTAATGCATTTCGATGGCCAGAATAAATTATTATTCTGTCCAATGAAACTAATTAACACCCAAGTGTTTGATGCGTGTAAACGCGTCTAGATACGTTTATACACATCAGTTTTTGTTTTTTTCTGCCAAAACGCTGCTGTCACATAGCTCCCAACTATCCCTGATTTTGAGGGACTGTCCCTGATTGGGAGCAATGTCCCTCTGTCCATCATTCCTTCTCATTTGTCCCTCGTTTTGGTCTGATCTATATAGATATATACCGGTATATATAGATTATATATAGGTATATAAAATGCACTTTTTTTTCTATCAAAAAGTGTTTTCCAGCGCTAAACTTTTCATCTGTTTTCTAAATTGCTGCATTTGTAAATTCCAAAAGCCAATATAAAGGAATAGTAGTGGTAAAAAAAAAGCCAATATAAAGGAATAGTAGTGGTAAAAAAAAAGCCAATATAAAGGAATAGTAGTGGTAAAAAAAAAGCCAATATAAAGGAATAGTAGTGGTAAAAAAAAAGCCAATATAAAGGAATAGTAGTGGTAAAAAAAAAGCCAATATAAAGGAATAGTAGTGGTAAAAAAAAAGCCAATATAAAGGAATAGTAGTGGTAAAAAAAAGCCAATATAAAGGAATAGTAGTGGTAAAAAAAAGCCAATATAAAGGAATAGTAGTGGTAAAAAAAAAAGCACTTGTGGGTTTAACCAGTCTTGTGTTTTAGGGACTTAGGGATTGATTTACTAAAACTGGAGCATGCCAAATCCTGGTGCAGCTCCGCTTAGAAGCCAATCAGCTTCCAGGTTTTATGGTCAAAGCTTAATTGAAGAAGCTGTAGTTAGAATCTGATTGGCTACCATGCAGATCTGCGCCAGATTTTGCGCTCTCCGGTTTTGGTAAATCAGCCCCGTGGTGTGCTACGTAACACAAGCTGTGACACAAGTCTACGTGGCTCAGTTGTCCCGGGTGGCAGACCTTTGTCCTGTTGACTTGGAGGTATAAAGTCCCCTGTGTATGACACAACAAGCCGGTCTCTGTATTGACTTCTGTGTACCGCCGTCTGACTATCCAGCAGATGTGATTGTCTCTCTCCTCTGTCTCCCCACAGCTGTGTAAATGAGTATGGAAGATTATGATTTCCTATTCAAGATCGTTCTAATTGGAAACGCCGGAGTGGGAAAAACCTGTCTGGTGCGGAGGTTTACCCAGGTAAGGGGCAATTGTCGGCATTTCTGCTTTAACGCAGGAAGTGAGTGACTTAGAAGGGTAATATTAGTGCATTTTCAGTAAGTGTTTATCTTCAGACCATTATTGCAGCTTTTACCGCAAAGTGTATGCCTGAGCAATAACAACAAAAAAAATCAGTACGCCTCTGCATACGTGTGCATTTTCCCATATTTTCATGACTGCAATACAACTTTATAAGTAGAAAAATGCCCCTTGCTGTATGAATATTAAAGTAGAGCTATAAGCAAAACTTTTTTTATTTTTTCATTTTGGAACCATTTTCATTTTGGAACCCCTGTCAGATTTTTTTTTTTTTTGCCATCTGTGTCCCATTGCAGAGATTTCCCTTTACTTCCTGTCCCATAGCTAAACAGGAAGTGAGAGGAAAGGGGGGTTGTAAACCTTCGTGTTTTTTTTATCTTAACCGCTTCACCCCCGGAAAAATTTACCCCCTTTCTGACCAGAGCACTTTTTTCAATTCGGCATTGCGTCGCTTTAACTGACAATTGCGCGGTCGTGCAACGTTGCACCCAAACAAAATTGACGTCCTTTTTTCCCCACAAATAGAGCTTTCTTTTGGTGGGATTTGATCACCTCTGTGGTTTAGATTTTTTGAGCTATAAACAAAAAAAGAGCGACAATTTTGAAAAAAAAGCAATTTTTTTTACTTTTTGCTATAATAAATATCCCCCAAAAATATATAAAACAACTAATTTTTACCTCAGTTTGGGCCAATATGTATTCTTCTACATATTTTTGGTAAAAAAAAAATTGCAATAAGTGTATATTGATTGGTTTGCGCAAAAGTTATAGCGTCTACAAGATAGGGAATAGATTTATGGCATTTTTATTATTCATTTTTTTTTATTAGTAATGGCGGTGATCTGCGATTTTTATCGTGATTGCGACATTATGTCGGATACTTTTGACACCATTTTGGGACCATTATCATTTATACAGCGATCAGTGCTATAAAAATGCACTGATTACTGTGTAAATGACACTGGCAGGGAAAGGGTTAAACACTAGGGGGCGATCAAGGGGTTAAGTGTGTCCTAGGGAGTGATTCTAACTGTGTGGGGGGGATGGGCTACCACTGACATGACAGCGATCACCACTCCCGATCACAGGGAGCAGTAGATCTCTGTCATGTCACAAGGCAGAATGGGGAAATGCCTTGCTTACATCTCTCCGTTCTTTCGCTCCGTGACACGATCGCGGGCACCCGGCATACATCGAGTCCGTGGGACCCACAGTCACGGAGCATGCAGCAGGCGCACACACACAATGCCGCATCTTAAAGGGGATGTACCTGTATGCCCTGTACCTGTACGTCCATTTGCCCAGCCGTGCCATTGTGCCGACGTATATTGTATATCGACGTATATCGTCGTGCGCTGGTCGGCATGTGGTTAATGCACGCACTGTCTCTCTGCCCAGGGTTCTTGGCTCCTGATTGGATAGATTGATAGCAGTGCAGACATTGGCTCCCGCTGCTGTAAACCAAATCCAATGATGCGGGGGATGGGGCCCAGTTATACATTCGGCAGCTATAGACGCCGAATGCTGGACTCGGGAGCGCGCCCGCAAGGTAAACCCCTCGGGGAAGCGCTTCTCCTAGGGGGTTATCTTATGCGGGGAGGAGCCGCGAGAGCCGCTGGGGGACCCCAGAAAACGAGGATCGGGGGCCACTCTGTGCAAAACGAGCTGCACAGTGGAGGTAAGTATGATATGTTTGTTATTTAAAAAAAAAAAGACGAACCCTTACAATCACTTTAAGGGAATTCCTTGATGACCCCCCAGGTTACCAGAACTAGTGATCCCAATGGAAGATTCCCCCTCTATTACTTTTCTGGGGACAACCTAAAATTTGGGATTTTGTTTTACTGTCACTTTCAGTGATAATGGTAAACAGGATAAATAGAGACTGTGAATCTCCCTAACGGGGGGGGGGGGGGGGGGGCACAGACATAAAAACTGACAGGTGTTCTAATCTCTCTCCTCCCTATCGAAAAAAAAAAAAAAAGTTTTTCCTTTAGTTATCTACTTGGTGACCGTCCCATAGAAGTTTTACTGCTACAGGGTGGCAGCTGTGCCCCAAATCACGTATATATATATATATATATATATATATATATATATATATATATACATAATTCCAGACCTCCACCTGTAGGGGGCACACGCACACCACCGGCGGGGCGCTTCTGCTGTGATAATTCACCAGCGAACCAAAAAACTAGGAATGTGCAACTAGTTCCTAGTTCTCAGACCCACTGTTATGCCCCGTACACACGGTCGGATTTTCCGATGGAAAATGTCCGATCGGAGCGTGTTGTCGGAAATTCCGACCGTGTGTACACAAATCCGATGGATAAAGTGCCACGCATGCTCAGAATAAATAAAGAGATGAAAGCTATTGGCTACTGCCCCGTTTATAGTCCCGACGTACGTGTTTTACGTCACCGCGTTCACACTGATCGGATTTTCCGACAACTTTGTGTGACCGTGTGGCAAGTTTGAGCCAACATCCTAGGATTTTGTTGTCGGAATGTCCGAACAAAGTCCGACCGTGTGTACAGGGCATTAGTCAAAGAGTCTAATTACGAAATTATATTTGGATGAATATCACAAGCATTTGCCCAGCCCTAAAGAATTCTGACTGTATTTTGCTTATGTAACACCCCCCTAGGTAGGTGCTAGAAGAGATTATAATTTTTGGTCTTTCTGCTTACCAGGAAGATGGCCAGGTAAAACGTAGAGTTCTCTCTGCCTACCAGGATCTATTGGTAAGGTCTGCTCATTGTACTCAGGTGTAGCTCAGCCTGTTCTGACTGTCCCTCGCTGGTCCAATAGAGAGGCATATTGGACAGTGGGAGGAGACCTGACAAGTGAGTGCACAGGCTTTTTTACAGCACTCGCAAATTGGCAGAGGACAAGTGCTGCATTGCATGTTGGGATACTGTATATAAAGCCAGGGTACGTGTGCTCAGAGTTAGTTGAGCCGGGGAACAGAGTCTATAGCTCCCAACTATGAGAGAGTGCGGGGCTGAATGGCAGCTCCGTGCCTGAATGGACACATTCAGGCAGCTCAGGCTCAGTTGCCCCCATAGAAAGCTGCTTGCTGAGGGGGCACTCGATAGGAGGGGGGGGACAGGAGCAGCAAAGAGGCATTCGAGAAGAGGAGGATCGGGGCTGCTCTGTGCAAAACCAACTGCAGCATAGAGCAGGTAAGTAGAACATGTTTTTTTTTTTTTTTTTTTAAACAAGACTTTACAATCACTTTAAAGAGGAGTTCCACCCGAGGTCCAGTCAAAAAAAAAAAATTAAAAGTCAGCAGCTACAAATACTGCAGCTGCTGACTTTTAATTGAACACTTACCTGTCACAGGGTCCAGCGATGCGGGGGATGGAAGACCCGCTCGTCTCCCCCTCCGTTCAGCGGCGCCGGCATTGCAACTGTGGGTGCCGGGCTGTGGCTTCACAGCCTGGCACCCACTGCGCATGCGCGCCGTGATTGGCCGCTCAGTCACCTGGGACCTGTAATGGGTCCCAGATGATTGACAGGAGGGAGGGAGCAGAGCTGAGCCCTTCCTGTGCCGAGGGGGAAGTGATGTCACCAGCCCAGGCACTGGAAGAGGCAGACTACGAGGGACCCCCTAGCAACAGGCATTTAAAGGTAAGCAAAAAAAAAAAAAAATATCCAAATATCCAAATGTATTTTTTTTTAGGATTTTTCATGTAGTTTTTTTTTTTTTTGGGTGGAACCCCACTTTAAGCAAAATAGAGTCAGAATTTGTGAGGACTGGGTGAATACTTTTGACAGTTACCCAGCGTTATTTTTTATTTTTGTTATTGTCAAGTTAACTGACGTTTGGCAATGCTGCTAAACTTAGTCTGGTCATCTAAGTTTTGAAAAAACTCTGGTCAAGAAAGGGTTAAAAATTCAGCAAGTACTGAAAAATACCCGGTGATCTACCAGGAATGCAGTAAGCTCCTAACTTCATGAAGTGAGCTGACAATACTGCCTCTGATGTACTGAAATGCCAATCACTGTTGTCAGCTTTTATCTGCTGGACTGCACCTCTCCCTTATGTTATGGGTGTTCTGTAGTCCAGCAAGGGAGAACTCAGGCACGGCTGACAACACTGCTTGGGATTTTAATGCAGAAGATTTGCCAGATCTCTATAGGAAGTTAGCAGCTCACACTGGAAATCTGGCAGGATCATCAGGTATTTTTTAGTACCTGCAGGGTTTTAAAGAGAAAATGGGGATGTGTATGTATGGCGGACATGTACCTCATATTTTTAATTTTGTCAGGTTGTTCTTGCCGATAGTCACCATTTGGGAAGATTTCCTTGCTTTGCTGACAGAACAGAAAAAGTTGATGGCAACGAATTTTTACTAGTGTGGGGAGGGCTAGATCTTCTGACAATTGCAATATGGGACTTCCCGTTCCAGTGTGACAACCACAGGTCAATGATGTCACCACCATCCCCACAACCACAGCCGCTGATGTAACAAAGGGGTGGAGATGGTGGCGACATTTTTGATTTAATATAGCCACATGGTCACATTTTGACCATCACATTGTCCAAATATGGCCACATGGACAATGTAATTGACGAGATACGGCCATGTGGCCATAATAGTTCAATGATGTCACCACCATCCCCACCTCAAAGGAGCAGAAATGGTGGTGACATCAGTGACCTAATATGGCCAAATGGTCATATTTGGTTTATGACATAGTCTACATGGCCATATTTGGACAATGTCATGGTAAAATAAGGCCATATTAGGTCAATTACATCAATGATGTCACCACCATCTCCACTTCAACGGAGCGGGAATGATGGTGACATTGTTGACCTAATATAACCATATTTGGTCAATGACATCGTCCACATCAGGACAATGTTAAATTAAAAAAAAAGGGGGAACACTCAATGGACCACTTGGTCTTTTTCTGATGTCAGTCTTCTGTGTTTTATATATCTCTTCTCATTCTGCAGGGTCTCTTCCCTCCTGGCCAAGGGGCCACCATCGGGGTAGATTTTATGATTAAAACGGTGGAGATAAAAGGTGAAAAAATAAAGGTGAGAGGATTTTCATTTTGCTTATGTGTGTTTGCTCTGTCCAAGCTGTGGTGTTATTTTGGGAGAAAATATGTGTGCTTTGGAACCATCAATATTTATCAGTTTTGCTTGATGAAAGTCAAGTGCATGTTCTTGTACACGGCTTACAGATTTAAAGCCGAACTCCAGGATCTATTTGTATTACATTCTTAAATGGGGCCAGTTCAACATAATGTAAGCATGTATTATTAATACCTGATGGGCTGCTGGGGAAACTGACAATCGCTGTAGTAGTTGGTCCTACAACAAGCATAGCTGTAATTTTCCGGGCCCTTCTTGGGTTCTGTGCGAGTGGCTTCCCCTCTGTACACTGACCACAGGGAGTCGGGCACTTGGCACTGCCACCATTTAGAGAACTCCTCCTTTTTTTAGTGAATGCAAGGCAACATATTATTGGACAAGAAGGAGAGGAGGGGTAGTGACATCACAATCTCTACCTCATCTCTATCTCTATCTCATCCAATCAAAGAACACCTTGTATTCATTTATAAATATACTTTTATTGGTACTATGAATGACAATGGTGCCCAGCAAATGATCCTCTGTAGTCAGTGTGCAGTGGGGTAGCCGCTCGCATAGAACCTGCGCAGGACCTGGAATAGCTAGGTTATCACTGGAATAGCACTGAATACTACAGTGATTGTCAGCTTCCCCATTGGCCCATCAGGTGTGCAATAAGCAATCTTACAGAGTTTTGATAGATAGAACTTTATTTTAGTAACCTATTTGCTTACATTCAGATGTAAAGTTTCTGTAACCAGATTGGCACACATATACAGTATATAAATATTGTATAGGTATGTTTCCTCAACCACCTTAGTACCGAATGTTCCCATTGTGTGTATTCCCCAGGCTGTGTTCCTTCTAGAGATTGGAAGGCCTGGAAAAAAAAAGGAAAAATTGGGAGAAAAAAAATGTTGTTTTCCATAGCTGTTTTTTCCATAACATTTAAAAAAAAAAGGAGTGTGGAATATGTTTATATCTATAATAATTAAAGATTTCTGAGACTTAAATTATTGAAAATTCTCCCAGCTAAAGACAAGCAAATCCTGGAATACAATTCAAGTAACACTGTACTTCTCAATGCAGTTCTCAAGCAAGGGCAGGGGAAAGGCTCCAGGTTAGTTTGCTTGTGGGCTCCATCTTGTATCTCCTACAGTTGGGTGATTGTTGGGATACAGTAGATGATAGTTTCTGTCCTCGTAAATTTGTGTGACAAATTAGTTTATCTTTATAACCTTTACATGATACCTATTAGTGTTCTCCACCATAACAGCATAATGTTTCCCTATAATCTGGTCAGTAAATAGTTTTTTCTTTTCCCCCTCTCAGTAAAATGGTGAGACTAACATCTAGAGTTTGGAAACATTTCCACAGTGCAATTTCTGCTGAGAGCAAACCCGCAATTTGCAAATACTGTGAGAAGAAATATTCTTTTCCAACTGCTACAAGGATGACAAAACACATCATTGCCCTAAAGACATTAAAACATAATGTATGGAATGAAATGATGAGGACCAGAATGAAAGTGCACGTAGTTCCCTTCAGAGTTCTCATTCCAGAAACACTTTCTGCTGCTTCTGGATCATCACAAATGTTAAAAAGCAAGTTTAGTTTATTTACTGAACAAGCTGTACTTTTATTTCAAGCAAAATACTATTATATACAGTATACTGCATTTCACCTTCTCAGTGTAACAAAATGACTTTCAATTTGTAAAACTACTTCACGCTGCATTTTTTTTTCAGTTTTTCTGAAAGTGTTCTTTTCTAGAAAAAAAAACAGGGTTCAAAACATTTTTTTTTTTCTCATTGCTTTAAAATTTCCGGAAATCTTGCATCTCTAGTTCCTTTTCAAGCTCTTTGCACCTCTTGCCTAAGCCATTTGGTGTAATTCTTCAGTTTTATATTCTATTTTTGGATAAGTTGCTTAAAGCGAAACTTCACCCTAAAAGAGAAGTTCTGTCAACACCCCACCATGTTTGGCACATTTTTTTGGGGGGCGGGTACTGTACCTAATTTTTTCAGGTAACTGCTCCCACTTTGGCTGGAATTGCCTAGGTGATACGACCAGAAGTTCTCCCCCCTCCTCTGCCCGTAACCTCCTTGGCACACGTCACAGGTCCCAGGAGGCTGCGGGCCATTCACACAGCGCAGCGTGGCTCATGCATGGGGGGCCAACTGGGAAGCCGCAAGGAGTCAGAGCCGGCTTCCCACAGTTAACATGCGGCCACTGGGGACCCAAAGACCGACAAAGAACCAGTCTGGGAATGGACGGCCCTGGACCCTTGAACAGGTAAGTGTCCTTTTATAAAAAGTCAGCAGCTACAGGATTTGTTGCTGCTGACTTTCAATTATTTTCAAACAGACTGAAGAACCGCTTTAAGACCTCATAAGGATCTGATAAGAAGTTTTCTTTTGATGCTAATGTGGATTCCCATGAACAGTTTCAAGTGGGTCATAAGTGGTCAAGAGTTAAAGCATATGTCGCCAGCACCCCATGGATCTTCAAGATAACGTCCAAATGTTTATTAAAGTGATCACACCAATCGGACACTAACTGATGCTGGGGGGGGGGGGGACTGACTGACACTGACATCTCCAAGCAATCTCCAGTGACACTAAAACAGAGATCAGGGATAGTACTATACACTGACACTGTACTATGACACTGGCTAGGAAGGGGTTAACATTTCGGTTCCTTCGTGGCCCCAAAAAGTTGCACCTTTACTGCTATGGATGTTGTCTTGAAAATCCATGGTGTGCTGGCGATATATGCTTTGACTCTTATCGGTCTCCAGCTAATACCGGTATTTGCTATAGTTCCCACTTACACCCTGCTATTTCCAGGAACATGTGTGATGAGAATATTATAAATGGCCTACTGGTCAAGAGCCCCCTGAGCAGGAAGGAAAACCGGAGTGCGCAGACTGAAATGTACACACACCGTGGCTGTCAATTTGGAAGAGACCTTGTCCTGATAGATACCAATCTCCACTATGCTGACAAGTGCCTAACGGGACGTCCAGCCTTGCATGAAAGGATTTCTAGTTTACCAAGGCAAAATTTGAGACCAGTCTAATGCCGCATACACACGATCGGATTTTCCAACAACAAAACTGTGGATTTTTGTTCGAAGGTTGTTGGCTCAAACTTGTCTTCCATACACACGGTCACACAAATGTTGGCCAAAAATTCCAAACGCGAGAACGTGGTGATGTACAAGACGTACGACGAGCCGAGAAAAGGGAAGTTCAATAGCCAGTGCGGCTTCTTCTGCTTGATTCAGAGCATGCGTGAACTTTTGTGCGACGGACTTGTGTACACACGATCAGACTTTCCGACAACAAGTTTTGTTGGAGAACCTGCTAGCAAACATTTGTTGGCGGAAATTCCGACAGCAAATGTTCGATGGAGCATACACGTGGTAGGAGCCTACCTTCATTATCCAGCAGACAACGTAGCTGTGCTAAACTGAGAAAGCCCATTCAGTTTTTCCTAATCTCAGTTCTCAGTAATCCCCTTTGGCCAGAATCCAGAAAGCATAAGGCAGGGATGCTGGGAATGCACTTCCTGAAGCTTGTTTGGTTTATCTTCTTCTCTATGTCTTCCCGACACTATGTCTGCCCTTAGACATTCAAACCCACATGGGGATTATAAATCAGATGGCTGTGAGGCTCCAAGTCTCACAGCCACCTGATTTAAGGATTCCTGTCTAGGAGAGACAGCAAAGATCCTGCTGTGGGGTATTTGGGAATTATTGCTCTCCTCCAGATTACTGACAGAAGGGAATTTTCATCTACATTCTCGGCCTGATAGCTGGGAACATGCACAGATGTGCGCTCCTAGATGTTAGACCTCACTGTCTCTGACAGTTCCCATGTCACCTAACACATGACAACCGATCAGCATGGTTCCAAGTCATGTGATCACCATGACGGCCATGTCATGAGGTTTGTTTGCAAACAAACCTCTCCCAGGCTTCCGCTGTCATAATATTTCTTTCTGTGTGCACTTACTGAACTAAACCCTAAAGTAGAGTAGAAGTAGAGTTGCCACCTCATCCCGTTAAAACCGAACACATATTAATTACACAGGTTCTGAGGCTAATTTAATGCAAATAAGGCACTGAGTTTATTTACCACCTTAATCAGCCACAGAACCCGTGTAAATAATATGTGTTCGGTTTTAAAGGGATGAGGTAGCAAACCCTAAGTAGATGAGACTTTTTAAGTACCCCCCTACCTTTAAAGCATTTTTGTTCTCTGTTCACTTGCATACCTCCCAACTTTTTGACATGGGAACGAGGGACACCTATTAGCAAATTATGTAGGCATAGGACACACCCCCTGCCACGCCCCCTTAAAGGAGAATTATACGTAAAAAAAAAAGATTAGTTAACCGCAAGTGCTTTTTTTTTTACTACTCTTATTCCTTTATACTAGTTTTGAAATTTACAAATGTAGCAATTAAGAAATTGAATGAAAGGTTTAGCACTGGGGAAACAATTTTTGAAAGATAAAAAGTGCATTTTATGTACAACTATATAGATCAGACCAAAATGAGGGACAAATGAGGAGGAAAGAGGCACAGAGGGACACTGTTGAAAATCAGGGACAGTCCCTCCAAATCAGGGACAGTTGGGAGCTGTGCACTTGTACAGTGCAGTGTACACTCAGCACCGGTAAGAGCTGAGAATGTAGACAGGTGCCGAAGTTATGGATCTCCAGTCAGGGGCTGAATGGCACCTTTTGGCCCAGAGGTCCAAGGTGCAGCGACTTGGCCCCCCTCCCGCTCTCCCTCTTCCCTGCCACCTCCAAACCCCCATCCCAAGCTGAAGCTCTGCTCCAGGTACTCTCTGCTCACCAGGTTAGTCAGGCTGGACAGCGCCTACTGCACTGTCTCCAGGTTCCCGAACTGGCTGGCAGGGAGCGGCCAGGGGCTGCAATGGGGAGCCAGGCTGGCCAGGGAAGTAGAGCCTCTGGTGGGGCACTGAGCTGGCCTCTGCTCGGACATGGCGTACACAATCCATGTGGAGGGGGGGGGACATGCGCTCTGTCTTCGTCCTTATTCCGCACTCGGTAGGACACCAGCGGGGACTTTTTACTCCTTGACTAGAAAGCCTTTAGGCATGTCTTTGACAGAAGCAGTGCTGCCTTCTTTACTGGGCATCAGAGCGACCCAGGGGGCAATTGCCCCCCCTGCCCAGTCCGCCCCTGTCTCCAGCACATATGCACAGGAGGTGCATCATCAGTGGCTGTCTAATGGCTAAAAAGGGAAGAAACCAGACCCAAATGACTGCGTGGCAACAGTGACTCAGAGGTAAGTCTTCCATAACATTGTGCCTACTGTACTTGCACATTAAGGCAAGAACTCCCCTTTCCCCCCTTCCCATGCAGCTGGCAGTTTAGATTCACTTTATATAAAATAATATTTTTGAACATTTGTTAGCTAATACTAAAACACAAAGAAGGGGATAATTAAAACAGTTTACCAAAAAGGCATAGATATCTTTAAAAAAAAACAGTAAAAAAAAATTGGTAAAATTAGGTAGGCATTTTAGCCATAGAGTTTTTGTCAAGTTAACCAATGCCGCTAAATTTGTTCCGGGCATTTACAATGTGCATCGATGACCTTTGGTTAAGAAGAGGTTAAAGAAAGAAACTTATTCCCACTCATTTAAAACAAGTAGCGCAAAGGGCAGAGATTCTTGGCAGCCAACTAAATTTCCTCATCAGACTCGGAACCAAATTTTGATTGGCAGCTATGCCTTGCAGTGCTCTTGCCACCATCATAGCTCCCATCTCTGCCTGGCTGAATGAGTCTGTTTTTCCTGAGCTGAATTAAATTGGGTAACGCTATTCTCCATAAGAAAACAAACTGATAGGAACCTTGATTGAACTTCTCCTCGAGTGCTTTTTTTTTTTTTGACAATGTCAACATAATAAATGAAGCTCATCAGCAAACTTAAAAATTGTTCTCCTCATTAGTGAATGATTGGAGAATGATTTGCTGATTACATTATACACCTCGTCTGATCCTGAAGCCACAGCGGCTAAAGAAGGATTTGCATTTTGTGCATCTGGAAAGACCTTGTCACATGACCCCAATATAGACCAATAGGTTCCAGTCCACATTTTTGGGTATCATTGAACTTAGTGCATTCCAATGTGATACGTTGTGGTCATGTTAGTTGCTCCTTATAAATTGATATCAGCCCTCTGCTGATTGAACAGTAATGTCAGTCTTTCTTCTTTGTAGGACATTATGCGGGTAAAGCTTGATTCAGTCAAGTAAAAACATTATTTTTTCAGAACTTGTCAATTTGGCAACCTGGATGTCATGGTATCAGTATTGTGCCTCCATCATCCATGTCAGTACATCCAGGCACGTGGCCCGTTCTTTGACTGTCTGCAGTGTGTCTAGCACAGTGGCCTTTTGGCTATGGACAGTTGTGCTGGTAACTGCGATCATGTGTAACACTGGGCGTGATCTCAGGTCAAGAGGGTACTTGAGCTCCTTCCCTTATGGTGGCCAATGTGGTGACTTCTTGCCAGGTTCCCTGTGCCTGAGATTCAGTTGTTCCTGCTTTTGCCTGTTGCCATGACGTTGCTCGTGTCTCATGCCCTTCTCACCAACTCTGCATGTTCCTGTTACTCTCTTGACTGTTGTCCATCACAACCTTTCACCTTCCTTTGGACACCAACTACTCTTTTGCCTGCCGCCTGCTGCCTGCCGCCTGCCTTGACCTCAGCCTGGGGTATGACCTCCCATTATTCTCATCTTATCTCTGCACCATAGCCATCCAGTGGTTTCACAATGGGGGGTGCAGACCACATCTGGGTGACACCTAGGGATGCCAACTCATCCCTTTAAACCCGAACACATATTAATTACACAGGTTCTGTGGCTGATTAAGGTGGTAATTAAACTCACTTGGTGCCTTATCTGCATTTAATTAGCCTCAGAACCTGTGTAATTCAAAGGTGTTCGGCTTTAAAGGGATGAGGTGGCAACCCTAGCGACACCTGTCAAAGGGGTGACACCATCAAGCAGGGAGTGATATCCAACCACGATGGCGTGATCTCCATCTGTGACAGTGCACGGATTGGTGACCAGCACCGACCACCAAAACTAGCCTGCCCAGCACCCTGCAGGGCACTGTGGCAGGCTAGACAGGAGAGAGCCCGGGGGGGGGGGGTGACACCATGTTTACCGCACCAGGTGACACCAATGCTAGTGATGCAAATGTAGCCATCCTTTTCCTGCAACCTCTTGGTTGGGCAATCCAGAGTGCCGTGACCTGGTGTCAACTTTTAGCAAAGTGGTCCAGGGGTCACTAGGGTCACCAGACCATCACTCTTTGCAGGATGCTCTAGTGAAGACCAAGTTGTCACTTGCACTCCATTCATCCATAACAGTTTTGAATTTGTGATCCAGTAGAAATCTGAATAAACTGCAAGCACACAAGCCTCGATGAAGGGGGAGTTTTGAGCCCCTGGAACGCACTGGCTTTGTGGAAAAAACAAAAGTTCTTACTGGACCGAATCAAGCTACCCTATGGACTAGGAAGAAACTGAACGTACATGAGACAAACCAAAGCAACAAAAATAAAAATTTGGAACAATGTAAGTCTGTGTGATAGTATAGATGTAGTGATCACTGTGGAAGTTGCAAATCAACAAACATGTAGGAAAGAGTTGCAAATCACTGTAGTAGCCAGCACTCCTGCAGTGATAGCAGTGATCTTCCAGGTCCTGTGCCAAGCGGCTTCGCCCCTGCACACTAACCACAGAAGGTCACTTGCTTGGCACTGCCGGCATTCACAGAACGCCTTGTATTTTATTAATGATTGAATGTGATCATTATGTCACCTCCTCGCCTCTCCACTTCATCCAATCAGAGAATGCCTTGCATTAATATAAAAAAATGACAAGGTGTTCTGTGAATGGCAGTAGGGCAAAGCAAGTCACCCCCTGTATTTACTATGCAGAGGGGCAGCTGCTTGGCACAGAACTTGGAAGATTGCTGCTTTCGCTGTGGTAGCACTGACTACTACAGTAATTTGCAGTTTCCCAGAGAGCACAAGATAAGCAAACTTTACAATAAAAATCATACCTAAAGTTTAGTATAGAGCTTTAGTGATCCACCTTACCAACTGCTCAGTGTTTGCCACCCCTCCTTGCCAATCCATACACTGGCCTCCCATTGCCCAATAAATAAAATTCTAAATACTAACAATAATAATAGAAAGCCATTAAAAACTCTGCCCCAAGTTACATCACACGTATTGTCTCCAAATATCACCCAAAGTGCCCTCTCCGCTCTTTCCCTCTCTAGCTCTCTTGTCTCTTCCTCCCATGCTTGTCTCCCGGAAATTCAGAGCCTCTCCCATCCTCTGGAACTCACTACCTCAATCTGTCCGGCTAGCTCCTACTCTGGCCACATTTAGGCGATCCCTGAAAACTCATCTCTTCAGGGAAGCATATCACAATTCCAACTAACAACTGAACTTTTAACTCTTCCATCAGCTCATTCCCCACAGCTACAACCTTTTGTACCACTTGCCCCACCCTATTAGATTGTAAGCTCTTATGAGCAGGGCCCTCCTAATCCTCTTGTATTTTATTGTATCGTAACTGTCTGTACTGTCTTCCTTTATTTTGTACAGTTCTGCACAAACTGTTGGCGCTATATAAATCCTGTATTATAATAATATTAATAATAATAAAAACCAAGCAAACAGTGGGAATCCTTTAGTCCAATTACTACTATAACTTCTATAGCAATAGCGTAATCCTAGGGTCCAAGCGCTACCTGTCCATTTTTTACTACACGTTTGTCGATGCTACTAACAGACTCCATCATACTGTACAGCCGTGGTCAAATGTTTTGAGAATGACACAAATATAATTTTTCACAAAGTCTGCTGCCTCAGTTTTTATGATGGCAGTTTGCATATACTCCAGAATGTTATGAGGAGTGTTCAGATGAATTGCAATTAATTGCTAAGTCCCTCTTTTCCATAAAAATAAGCTTAGTCCCATAAAAAACAATTTTGCCATATGCCGTGTACACACGGGCGGACTTTTCGACCGCACTGGTCTGACAGAACGAATCCGTCAGACAATTTGACCGTGTGTGGGCTCCATCGGACCTACAGCGGAGTTTTTCTGTCAAAAATCTGACGCACTTTAGATTTGGAACATGCTTCAAATCTTTCCGACGGACTCGAGTCCGTTCGAAAAATCCGCTCGTCTGTATGCTAGTCCGAGGGACAAAAACCAACGCTAGGGCAGCTATTGGCTACTGGCTATGAACTTCCTTATTTTAGTCCGGTCGTACGTCATCACGTACGAATCCGTCGGACTTTGGTGTGATCGTATGTAGGCAAGTCCGTTCGTTAGAAAGTCCGTTGAAAGTCCGTCGAAAGTCCCTCGGACAGACCGTCGGACCTTTGTTGCCCGAAAAGTCCGCCCATGTGTACACGGCATAAGAACACAGCCATGAATAAAGAATGGTACAAAAACATCCTCCGAGAACAACTTCTCCCAACCCTCCAAGAACAGTTTGGTGACGATCAATGCCTTTCCCAGCATGATGGAGCACCTTGCCATAAGGAGAAAGTGATAATTAAGCGGCTTGGGGAGCAAAACATCAAAATTTTGGGTCCATGGCCAGGAAACCCCCCCAGACCTTAATCCTATTGAGAACTTGTGGTCAATCCTCAAGAGGCGGGTAAAAAAAAACCTCCACAAAGTCTGATGAACTCCAAGCATTGATTATGCAAGAATGGGCTGCCATCAGTCAGGATGTGGCTCAGAAGTTGATTGACAGCATGCCAGGGCGAAATGAAGAGGTCTTGAAAAAGAAGGTTCACCACTGCAAATATTGACTCTTTGCATAAACTTTGACACTTATGAAATGCTTGTAATTATATTTCAGTATATCATAGTAACATGTGACCAAAAGATCAAAAAACACTGAAGCAGCAGACTTTGTGAAAATGAATAAATGAGTCATTTTCAAAACTTTTGGGCACGGCTGCATATATCATTTATGACTTTGCCCATTGTTCCACTTTAACTACGCTCTAATTAGGAAGGAAACTATATCTAAGAATTCAGGTACATTTTCAATTCCTAGCAACAGTTTACTACTTTGAAAAAATGTGCAGCTCAGTAATCATTTGAGATGACCAGCGGGTTCATTACTGAATATATTGCAAACATGAGCTAATTAGCCAAATGTGAGCTGCTGTATGTGCTAAAAACAGACAAGTCATCTTTCTGTTTTTAGCACGGCCACATTTTTAGTTCATTTTCGTTCATTTTTTTTTAAATTGCCAAATAAAACCAACTCCATGTACATATTTCCTCACAGAAGCTAACCCAAAAAAAGTCTATTTTTGCCTCCTTAACACAGAGAGCATAGAGCATCCGGGGAACTGTGGTGATGTCATCTATTGCGTTGGCTGTTGTGTGCTCAGTATTTCAGAAAAGTCCTATGGTATCATAGAACATGTTTTCCGGCTTTCCAATATATTATTCATCCTACTCATTTATTGTCTAGTATCATTTCTTTGATCATTCCGGACCCATTTAGACCTTGGTGCCCAGGTGTGTTGCCTTAATGCACGTGCGTTAATGTATGTTTTTTCATGCATTAACGTTCATTACATTAAAATTATGCTAAACAATATCCTTGTGCTCCAAAAATCATCCAAAAATTCTTGGTGAACCCTCCGCACACTGCTATATACCCTTTCTAGCAAAATTTGGAAAACAAAATGGGGATTTTTAGTTCACACATTTTGCAATACATGTTTAGGCTGGCCAACTGCGTCAATGTAATCCCTCTCTGGCCAGTCCCTTCTCTACTCTGCAAAGTGCAAATGCTCCAGTGGATATATTGCCAATATGGGGCAAAGAGACACAAGCTGTAGGAGAGCTAGAAAGTTCTGGTCTGGCCACTGACCTGCAATGCAATAGATGTAATATATCTGTGATCACTGAGTACAGGTATATCTTACCAAAAATAATTCATTACTTAAAGTGGGGTTCCACCCAAAAAAACAAAAATACCTGAAAAATTAAAAAAAACAAAACAAAAAAACATTTGGTTTTTTTTTTTTTTTTTTCACTTACCTCTAAATGCCTGTTGCTAGGTGGTCCCTCGTAGTCTGCCTGTTCCTTTGCCTGGGCTGGTGACATCACTTCCCCCTCGGCACAGGAAGGGCTTGGCTCTGCTCCCTCCCTCCTGTCAATCATCTGGGACCCATTACAGGTCCCCGGTGATTGAGCGGCCAATCACGGCACGCGGCGCCGCTCGCGCATGCGCAGTGGGTGCCAGGCTGTGAAGCCACAGCCCGGCGCCCACAGTTGCAATGCCGGCGCCGACGAGCGGAGGGGGGGGACGAGCGGGGCTTCGATCCCCCGCATCGCTGGACCCAGGGACAGGTAAGTGTCCAATTAAAGGTCAGCAGCTGCAGTATTTGTAGCTGCTGACTTTTAATTTTTTTTTTTTTTTTTTAATGGAGCCCCTGGGTGGAACTCCTCTTTAATGACCCTGTGTTAGATCACGTTAGGGAGTCTCCAAACAAGACATTCAGATGAGATAGTAGACCTAGATCTTAAGATAATATAAGTAGGTGCTTTATTGTATACACTGCAGTGGAGAGACACAACAGACACTGATATTCAGCACCACCAGGCCAAACGAATAAGGAAGTGTCTCTGACTTAAAAACATCAAGTTTAACAATATATATATGTATGAATATGCATAAGTTCTAGGCGTGTTATAGGTGTGATCGTATAGTTTAATCCAATCAGCATTCATATCTTCTTAGTAGCAAAGGAACAGTTAAATGGGTGGTTACATCATGTGACTGATAGAAAGTGAAAGAAAACATGGGCGCCGCCTTGACGGTACTGGATCAGACCAGCTAGATAAGACTGTCCATTTCTCGGAGCAAAAAGGGAGTAAACTGTTGCTTCTTATCTGGCAGTGAAGGTCATCATAGACTGAAAAGTCTGTGTCTAAGAAGAAGCAAGATATTGTATTACAAATTCTTAAAGTGATAGACATAAATATATATATATATATATATATATATATATATATATATATATATATAAACTCAACATTATCAGACCCCTATAATTCTACTCACCTGTAATCTATTTTTCTTGCAATTAGCTTTTTTGCCCCCTTGTAACTTCCTCCATGTTCTCCTGAACTTCTCCTTCTCCCCCCTCACGTCCATGTGTTTGGAATGGGTAGTACTTGTTAATTGTGGTCATGTGCACTGCTCTATGCACACTACAAATCTCATAGGCCTAGTACATCCCAGGAGTGAGAACGAATGGTGGCTACATTCCTACCTACAGTAGGAACTGGGAGAACAAACGTAGCCACTCTCTAACAAGAAGTCAGATCACAGCAGCAAAAAAATAATAATTTAGAGATTTAAGGAGGTTGAGTAGAATATCCTTTGTTAAGAATACATACTATAGTTTCGTCTCACTTTTAGGCATCCCATTCAACCAAATAGGCTGACAACAAATAAATACATTAAAGGAGAAGTACGGCCAAAGCTCGTTTGGCTGTTCTTCTCCTGTGGATCACAGGAGTGCAGTTCGTTCTTTACTCCTGTGACCCATTTTCAGCAGGCAGCGGGTTGAAGTCTACTGTCGGCTGATGTCACACAGAGCCGGTCCAGGCTCGGGAAAGATTGCGACCATATAGTCGAGATCCACCCACATGCCTGGGCCGCCACCTGGCTTAGCCTGTCAGCGAGCTGCTGAGAGCCTGAGCTGGCCACTCCCACCCCCTCCACAGCCCAGCACTCCAGTGAGCATGGGTGGGGGGGGGGCAGAGCAGAGAGCGATGACTGACAGTCACCAGCTCTCTGCTCATGGAGCTCTGAGAACCAAGCGATCAGCGGTGTTTGATCGCTCGGTTCTCAGTCTGAGCTGGCGGGGGATAGATGCAGCATCGGTCCGATGCTGCATCCACCTAGGTGAATTCCATACTCCTCTTTAAAAATAAAAAAACAGACATGCACCATTTTTGGCAATGCAGCAGACTATAATACAAAGCGGTGCACTGCATTGCGTTGGAGCTGAGTTGCCCTAGTGTGTTGGGGTGCTTTCCAAAATGAATGGCACTGCAGCACGCTAACGCGCATAATGTGCATATTGGCCCTCAGAGTCCAGTGACCGGTGCATTTGATATACAGTTGACCTCTTTTTAACCTGCTGTTGACCTCCCTTAGCTGCATCAACCTGCTGCAAGCAGATTTTGCATTCCCTTTGACTTGTATAGGGAGAGAAGCAGTTCTGATGTGAACACAGGCCTATTGACACAAGCCATAACTATATTTGTGGGTTCGAGAATTGAGGACACTGCCCAGCCAAATCTTCAATAAAGCCACGTAGGGGGTTATGTCACGCGGGCAGCTGGGACTAGGAAAGGCCTTGATGGAGTTCTTCTTAGCATTCACCATTCATAATAAATCCTTTTTTTATTTTAATCCACACAACAGGGTACCTCCGGCATAGCGGTGTGTAGCAGACATGGGCCGCTGCACACACACACAGTTAATTGGTCCCTCCAGTTCTGTTTAACTTCAAGGGCAGGTTTGCTGTTTTATAAGGCACTGTGGAATCGCATGTTTCTGCGGTTTTCACAGCAGCTTTTCCTCTAGGGAACAAAGCAGGGCTTGTGTGTCGGCTTGTGCTTTCGCAGCGTCTCTCCGCGCCTGACTGAAAGGAATAGTTTGTTTTACTGGAAGCGATTTGGATTGCGTCCTCGGGGGGTCATTGTAGATGTCGCAGCTTTCAGAGACACACTGGCCGGACGGCATCAACAACACCCTCGGCAAGCATGATATTTAAAGCTGAACTCTAGACAGATATAAACCACACTAATTAATGCAGTTCCACACTCATCAATACATCCTTGCATGTATTTATTATTTGAAAGCTGTGTAAATGCCTGAATTTAACTTGGTATTAGCAACAGGAACAGTGGTGGCTGTGGGCTGGGGGATGGTGGGGAGGGGACGGGGGACAGTGATGGCTGTGGACAGGGGGGATACTGAGGTGGTTGTGGACAGGGGGGGACAATGATAGCTGTGGATGGGGGGGGGGATACAGAGTTGGCTGTGGACAGGGGGGATACAGAGGTGGCTGTGGACGGGGGATGGGGGGGCGACAGTGATGGCTGTGGACAGGGGAGGAAACAGAGGTGATTATGGATGGGGGGGGGGGGCGGTGGCTGTAGACAGGGGGGGGGGGATGCAGATGTGGCTGTGGACATGGGGGGATACAGAGGTGGCTGTGGGCAGGGGGGATACAGAGGTGATTGTGGACAGGAGGGGGGTATACAGAGGTGGCTGTGGACGGGGGATGGGGGGGACAGTGGTGGCTGTGGAAGGGGGGGGATACAGAGGTGACTGTGGACAGGGAGGGATACAGAGGTGGCTGTGGGAGGGTTGGGGGGAATACAGCGGTGGCTGTGGACAGGGGGGGTACAAAGGTGACTGTGAACGGGGGGGATACAGAGGTGGCTGTGGGAGGGTTGGGGGGAATACAGCGGTGGCTGTGGACAGGGGGGGTACAGAGGTGGCTGTGGACAAGGGGGGGTACAGAGGTGGTTGTGGACAGGGGGGATACAGAGGTGGCTGTGGGAGGGTTGGGGGGAATACAGCGATGGCTGTGGTGGCTGTGAATGGGGGGTGGGGTACAGCGGTGGCTGTGGACAGGGGGGGTACAAGGGTACAGCGGTGGCTGTGGACAAGGTGGGGTACAGCAGTGGCTGTGAACGAGGGGGGGATACAGAGGTGGCTGTGGACGAGGGGGGGGGGGGGATACAGAGGTGGCTGTGGACAGGGGGGGTATAGAGGTGGCTGTGGACAGGGGGGAGATACAGAGGTGGACGTGGACAGGGAGGGTTACAGAGGTGACTGTGAATGGGGGGTGGGGTACAGCAGTGGCTGTGGACAGGGGGGGTACAAGGGTACAGTGGTGGCTGTGGACAAGGGGGGGTACAGCAGTGGCTGTGGACGAGGGGGGGATACAGAGGTGGCTGTGGACAAGGGGGGGGTACAGCGGTGGCTGTGGACTTGGGGGTTACAGAGTTGACTGTGGACAGGGAGGGGGTACAGCAGTGGCTGTGGAGGGGTGGGATACAGCAGTGGCTGTGGATGGGGGGGGGGGGTACAGCGGTGGCTGTGGAAGGGGGGGATGCAGAGGTGGCTGTGTAGGGGGGGGGGTACAGTGGTGACTGAGGACGATGGATGAAAGCAAATGCTTGCTCAGCTTTTTATAATGTCATCTGCAAAAGTGTCTCTAAAAATGCAGCTATATACCTCATTAGGAGTGCCAGTCGGCGCTCACGTGACTCGCCGCCTCTCTCTTCTGTTCGTCTGACAATTGCAGTGGGCGAGGCCGAGAATGACGTCAGTCAGGAGGGGAAGGGGGAGGAGAGGAGGAGGAGGAGGAGAGAGGTGGCGAGTCACCTGTGCGTCGAGAGCCGCTGATATATAGCTGCATTTTTATTATATAACACAGACACTTTTGCAGATGACATTATTAAACAGAGACCCACTTTTCCGTGGGCCGGGTGCCCGTAAATTAATGACAGGCCTGAGATTTAGCAGCGGCGGGCTGGGTGCGACCCACAGGCCATGGTTTGGAGACCCCACCAGCCTGTACTCACTAATGTCCTTGGATAATTGGTTGCCTCCTTCCAATATCTTCCAGACACTTTCTCCCATTGATACCAGACTAGATACTCAGAAGACAGCCTCTCAGTCAGCTTCAGCAAACTCTCAGCTCGCCCAACTGAGGCCTTGGTGAACCGCAGGCACAAAGCAGAATTGCATAATATGTTTTGGGTTTTTTTCACTGTGATCCTTTCTGTCAAGTGGTAAATCACAAAAACTAACTGTATGAGCAGTTATAAAAAAAAAGTAATCTGAATAGGTATATAAAGAAACCTTGTCGCTGAAAAAGATACTATGGGTATAAAGTGTAGGCCTCTGAAGGTCCATGCATATATGGCCAAAGGTATGTTTACGCTGGACCTGACACCTATATGAGCTCGTTGGTTAGCCCATTCCAAAATTATGGGCATTAATAAGAAGTTTCCTCCCTCGTTTTTTAGCTCTGACAGCCTCTGTTCCTCTGGGAATGGTTTCTACAATACTTTTGAGCACGTCTGTGGGAGTTTGTGCTCATTTAGTCAGAAGAGCATTATGAGGTCAGGTGCTGATGTTGGATTAGAAGGTGTTCAGTAGGGTTGAGGGCAGGGATCTGCGAAGGCCACTTGAGTTCCTCCACACCAAACTGGACAAACCATTTCTTTATGGAGCTGACTTTGTGCACAGGGTCACAGTCATGCTGGCAGAAAAGTGAACCTGCACTCAGTTCTGTTCCAAATTGCAAAATTGTATTATTCCATTGGCAAACACAGAACAAAGTCTGCTCAGCAGACTTTGTTCTGTGTTTCTGTTTGCAGATTGAGGAATACATTTTGCTATTTTGTAATTCAGGACTGTATGCAGGTTCACTTTTCTCATCACATGATTTTGGGAAACCACCGGTGTTTCCCGGAATGGGAGGATAAGTTGAGCAGGTAAACCTATACATTTATAAACAGACACGAACGGGAAAGGGCCTTCCTCATACTGTTGCCACAAGGTTGGAAGCCCACAACTGTGCAAAATGTCTTTGTGTGCTGTAGCATTTGGAATGAGCTTGGGGTTCAGGTCAACCATGAGTTTGATCTGAACCAGCTTGTTCATAGTTCACTGAACAGGCAAACTTAATGGAAAGTTCAAATGCCATACCAAACCTCCAACTACTGCAGGCAGAAGTCATTCATTTTATATATAGTTACATAGTTGGTGAGGTTGGAAAAAAGACACAAGTCCATCAAGTCCAACCTGTGTGTGTGCTTATATATTAGTAGTACAGTGTATACCCTGTATGTTGTGGTAGTTTAGGTGCCCATCGAATAGTTTTTTGAAATTATTGATGCTTCCCGCTGAAACCACTGCTTGTGGAAGAGAATTCCACATTCTTACCGCTCTTACAGTAAAGAACCGTCTACACAGTTTAAGGTTAAACCGCTTCTCTTCTAATTTTAGTGAATGGCCACGTGTCTTTTTAAATTCCCTTTTAAAAAGGGAATTTTTTCCCTATTGTGGGGTCACCAGTATAGTATTTGTACATTGAAATCATATCCCCTCTCAAGCGTCTCTTCCCCAGAGAGAATAATGCCCTGTACACACGACCGGTTTTGCCGCTCAAGCTGTCTTGCATACACACGGTCACACCAAATTCCGACCGTCAAGAACGTGGTGACTGACAACGCGTACGTCAGGACAACGCGTACGACGTCTCGTACTTGCTTCTAACCATGCGTCATTTTTGGTATGTCGAAACAGCATACAGACGAGCGGTTTTCCCAGTAGGAATTTGTTCCGTCTGAAAAATATAGAACATGTTCTCTATCTAAGTCCGTCTGAATTTTAGATGGAAAAAGTCCGTTGGGGCATACACACGGTCGGAATATACGATGAAAAGCTCCCATCTGACTTTTTCTGTTGGAAATTCCGACCGTGTGTACGCGGCATAAGTTCAATGCTTGAAGTCTTTCCCCATAGCTGAGATCCTCCAGTCCCTTTATTAGCTTAGTTGCCCTTCTCTGGACCCTCTCCAGTTCCAGCACATCCCTCCTGAGGACTGGTGCCCAGACTTGGACGGCATACTTCAGGTGCGGTCGGACCAGTGTCCTGTAGAGAGGGAGAATTATCATTTTATCTCTGGAGTTAATCCCCTTTTTAATGCATGCCAATATTCTGTTGGCCTTGCTTGCAGCAGCCTGGCATTGCTTGCCATTTCTGAGCCTATCATCTACTAGAACCCCCAGGTCCTTTTCCATCCTGGATTCCCCCAGAGGTTCTTCCCATAGCAAGTAAATTGCATTCATATTTTTGGCACCCAAATGCATTATTTTACATTTTTCAATATTAAACCTCATTTGCCATGTAGTTGCCCACCCCATTAACTTGTTCGGATCTTCTTGCAAGGTTTCCATATCCTGCAGAGAAATTATTGTCCTGCTTAGCTTTGTATTGTCCACAAATACTGAGATTGAGCTGTTTATCCCATCCTCCAGATCTTTTATGAATAAATTAAATAGGGTTGGTCCCAGGACAGAACCCTGGGGAACCCCACTACCCACCCCTGACCATTCTGAGTACTCCCCATTTATTACACGCTAAAGTCAGAGCCAGGAGAGAAGATGAAGACAGGTCCAGGGAACAAGCCGAGTTGGTGACAGGTAGTCCAAGGGTATAGACTAGAGCACACGGGAATACAGGATACAGGAAGCTGACAATAAACCAGCAACTTCTGAACAAGAGTGGAGTCCTTATAAAGGCCTTTGGGTGCCAGTAACATCACGCACGAACATTAGCCAAACGTCTGCGCTCATTCCTGTGCATATTAGCTTGGTCATATTGAAGAATGGCACATCTGCCAGTTTTTTGCCTATTCAGGTTAGCCCTCTGACAGGTCATGACATTCCAGCACCACTGGAGAACTATCATTTGGAATGGGAGTGTCAGTGGGAGAGGATTGTCATGGTGTGGAGCGTCAGTGCGCCACTCATCATGATTAGTGATGCATCTACATTGCTGTGATTGGCTTTGGATTTACATATTGGGATTGTGTTTTTGTTTTTTTGAATATAGGCATTTTTCATAGTATCTGTGTTTATTCACATAGGAGGGGGGTGGGCAGCAGGTATGTGCAGAAGACAGGAAGATCTGGGGTAGCTTCGGCAATATTGAAAGTACAGAAGTTTTACTTGTTCGAAAGGCCAGGGATTTGGCAGTATATTAGAGGATACGGCAGATTTGTGCACTGTCCTGTCGGTACATGCCCTTTATACGTGGAGCAGTTTTTTGGGTTTTTTTAAATGACAGATTCTCTTTAATTTGTATTGAAATAGGTATGAAATGTATAGCACAGCTAAAGAGCTGCATGAGACACAAACAGCAAGAAAACCCAACTTGCATCTTCGCTAATTATTTGGCTGTGCCTCTCGCCTCAGCTGCCTTAGCTTGGTCGCATGATTATTGGTTGTTTAGGAAAGGTAAGTATTTAAGTAATATAATTTACTAAATGTTAGTATATTGGAGCCAGTTAATCAGGAGGGACACGCATGTTGTTGTTATAGTGTAGCTCCATAAACTCACCACAAAGCAGAGCAACGGAAAATAAGATTTAAATGAAAAAAATGGATGTACTTTCAGTGAAAACCTCATGCCAACACAACTAGATTTAGAGATATAAGCAGCTGAAGTTATATGATGATCTTGACTTCTTTAAAAGTTGAGTTCGGTCCTGCCTCTCTCCGCCTGAGACTGCCCATCACAGTAAAGGAATAACTTGGGGAACTTGGGAAGGCCAAACTAAAAAAAAAAGTAGCGCTACCCCTGCAGGAGCTGCTTGGTGTGCTGGTTCTGCCTTGACACTTAAACTGTTCAGTTTCCATTGGCACACCAGGTATAGACTAAAGGCCGCTCACACCTGTGTAACTTAAGCATAGATTAAGTAGATTACCACTCTACAACAGTACACATAAAATAGGCAACAGGCAATCATTGATAGATAAGGTAAGTATTTTATAGCAAAGTGGCATAAACACCATACACATACCAATAAACAGGTCAACGAGTATGTTAGGTTAACTGATGAGAATATTAGCCTCACTTATGGCCATTGACTTACACCACAACAAGGCTAAACTCCACTAAACTAGTATACACAGCATTAGTAAGAACAGCATCAACCATGAGAGAAAGAAAGAAAGAAAAAGTCTCTCCGTAACCCTTGGAAATTACTATTAAAAAAGTGTCCCTCAGTGCACCCAGCCCCATAGTGGGTGGGTGTACGCGTTCCTAAAAAAAAGGGGTACCCCCAGAGGTGACTGTAATGTAACTGCCACCTTTCGTTGGGGCCCTTCTGTAGGTGGTGCACATGTAGCTGTCCCTTTAAGACTATACACAAGGCATAGCTGATGGGGTGTTAGGTAAAGGCAGTCCTATTGGCATTAACTGTAGGCAGTAAGGAATTAGGCTAGGCTGTCCTGCTCACCACTCCTGGTCTGCAACTGATCAGGTCCCATACGCTTTGCAGTCAATAATAACAGAAGGCTCAGGTCCTCACTGGCTAACACATGGCAACAGGTCTTCCAGCTCTGGTCCCAGGACACAGCAACTCTTTATGGCTCAGTCTCTGAGCTCTGATGTAGATACAAACTGCTCCAAAATCTGCACGGTTCCAGCCCAGCACTCAGGAACCTGGTCCTTATACAATCTTCAGTGGCACTTTCTCTCTCTTTTAGTGGGAGTTCAGGCCCAAACCGCACAGGTCTGCACTCTTTCTCTTCCTGCGCGGCACTACCCATATCTCTGTTAACTTGCCTGAGAAAAGTTCTCTCCTCTTCTCACCTATGTGCCAGGAATCCTGGGTATTAAAGTCCACAGCACATAGCTTCTATTGACTTGTATTGTGTAGTGCCCTTTTAAGGTCTACAGCTCCCAGAATCCATTGCGCCTGCATAGCAAGTCCTTTCCCTGCTTCTGATTGGTTCGGGTCCTTTACAGCCAGGAAGGGGGTCGGGGGCAGGAGCGACTTTACACAGAGCCGCTCCTGTCAGCTGCAGTGAGAGAGGAGCAAAAGGGAGCAAATAAATGAACTTCTTCTAGGGTTTATTTACACTTTAAATGCATATAAAGTTTAGGCATACAATTAATTACTGTAACAAAGGCATAGAATCTTATCCAAAAATAATGTCTTTATAAACTCACAGTATTCACACTATTCATTAGGAATATGAAGGATTGTGACGCTACAGCTACACTTACATAACGATATTGCAAGTGGTTATTTTTAAATCAATTTCAATTTCACAGGTTTATGTTACGTTTGTTGTTGTTTGCACTATAACCCAGTTCTTTCAGAGAGAAGTTACCAGTGGATGTTTAAATGCTTATATTGTCTCCACTTTTTGTGTTCTGCAGCTCCAGATATGGGACACGGCAGGGCAAGAGAGGTTCCGCTCCATCACTCAGAGTTATTACCGCAGTGCCAACGCCTTGATATTAACTTACGACATTACCTGTGAGGAATCCTTCCGGTGCCTTCCAGAATGGCTGAGGGAGATAGAGCAATATGCAAACAACGAAGTCATCACTGTGCTTGTGGGTAAGTCCAGATCCTTGGGGGTGGAGTCACATTTATTCAATCAAGGAGGCCATAACTGTGCTTGTGGGTAAGTCAAGATCTATGGGGGTGGAGTCACATTTATTCAGACAACGAGGTTAGCGCTGGGCTTTTGGGTAAAAAAAGATCTTTGGGGTGGAGTCACCTGTATCCAGTGTATCTGCCAAGATCCTTGGGGTTGGAGTCACATTTATTCAAGCAACCAGGTCATTACTGTGCTTGTGAGTGAGTCAAGATCCTTGGGGTTGGAGCCACATTTATTCAAGCAACCAGGTCATTACTGTTCTTGTGGGTAAGTCAAGATCCTTGGGGGTGGAGTCACATTTATTCAGACAACGAGGTCAGCACTGGGCTTGTGGGTAAGAAAAGATCATTGGGGTGGATTCACCTGTATCCAGTGTATCTGCCATGATCCTTGGGGTTGGAGTCACATTAATTCAAGCAACAAGGTCATTACTGTGCTTGTGGGTGAGTCAAGATCCTTGGGGGTGAAGTCACATTTAATCAAGCAACATGGTCATTACTGTGCTTGTGGGTAAGTCAAGATCCTTGGGGGTGGAGTCACATTTATTCAGACAACGAGGTCAGCACTGGGCTTGTGGGTAAGAAAAGATCATTGGGGTGGAGGCACCTGTATCCATTGTATCTGTCAAGATCCTTGGGGTTGGAGTCACATTTATTCAAGCAAAAATGTCATTAATGTGCTTGTGGGTGAGTCAAGATCCTTGGGGTGAAGTCACATTTAATCAGGCAACGAGGTCAGCACTGGGCTTGTGGGTAAGAAAAGATCCTTAAGGGTGGAATCACCTGTATCCAGTGTATCGGCCAATATCCTTGAGGTTGGAGTCACATTTATTCAAGCAACAAGGTCATTACTGTGCTTGTGGGTGAGTCAAAATGCTTGGGGGTGAAGTCACATTTAATCAGGCAACAAGGTCAGCACTGGGCTTGTGGGTAAGAAAAGATCCTTAGGGGTGGAGTCACCTGTATCCAGTGCATTGGCCAATATCCTTGAGGTTGGAGTTACATTTATTCAAACAACAAGGTCATTACTGTGCTTGTGGGTAAGTCAAGATCCTTGGTAATGGAGTCACATTTTTTCAGGCAACGAGGTCAGCACTGGGCTTGTGGGTAAGAAATGATCCTTAAGGGTGGAGTCACCTGTATGCAGTGTATCAACCAATATCCTTGGGGTTGGAGTCACATTTATTCATGCAACAAGGTCATGACTGTGCTTGTGGATAAGTCAAGATCCTTGGGGGTGGAATCACATGTATACAGTGTATCCATCTTAACCAGTGTATTAGTCAACATCCTTGGGGATGGAGTCACATTTATTCAGTGTATCATGTTTTAGTATAGGTCAGGGATCACTAAATGTTGGACCGCAGTCCGACAGAATGATGCTCCTGTCCGGACCACGGCCGTGCTACTTAGTAGATGGGTGTCCTCCCATTGGTCTCCCACCTGGCTGATGCTGTCATCTTCACAGAGGGCAGAGGGCACTAGGTGCTGCAGATCTGCACATAGAACTGGAGCCTTTTCAAATTACGAGTGTGTAATCACCTACTTGTGAACATAATAATTTGGGCAGCTTCCACCCTCCGTCTAGACCTGTCTCACCTTCCTGCCCCGCTGTGAGGATGACAGCGGCGGCCAAGCAGGAGGCCCGAAAGAGGACACCCTAGTTGATAAGTGCCTCTGCCCTGCTGTGTTAAGGTACAGGGGTGGCAGCGATTGAAAGAGGGTCTGTGGTCTAAAGGAGGATAGGGGGGCTATGACTGAGAGGGATTGTGATGGGAGGGGGCTGTGATTGCTAGGGGTACTGTGATTTAAGGGGGGCTGTGATTGCAAAGGGGACTGTGATATGAAGGGGACTGCAATGTAAAGAGGGGCTGTGATGTGCAGGGGAATTGAGGACACTGTGGGACTGCTGTAAAAGGGAGACTGTGATGTAAAGGGGGGTGGGACTGTGATGTGAAGGGGGTCTGTGATGTAAAGGCTCATTCATACCACAATGTGGTGCGGGAAACCCGCGTTCTGTGCCTGTTCTGTGTTCAAAACGCACTTGGTGTGTGAACTGCTGCAAAAGTCAATATACTCCTAACGACACTCGAAATGCAGTTTGCGTACCCAGCGCGTTTGCCTGCACCAGATCGCATGGTATCGCAGTACGTATATGATTTACTGTGAACCGGCCCTCAAGGGGGACTGTGGACACTGATGTACAGTGGGGGGACTGTGATGTCAAGGAGGGTTGTGAAGGGGGCTGAGGACACTAATGTAAAGAGGGGGCTAGGATGTGGAAAGGGGGCTGAGGACACTAACATAAAAGGGGGGCTATAATGTGGAGGGGGGCTGAGGACACTGATGTAAAGAGGGGCTATGATGTGTAAGGGGGGCTGAAAACACTGATGTAGAGGTGGGACTGTGATTTAAAGGGGGTTGTAATGTGAAGGGGAGAACGAGGACACTGATGTAGAGGGGGGGGGGGGGGGACTGTGATGTAGGGGGGGGGGGACTGTGATGTAAATGGGGGAATGAGGACACTAATGTAAAGAGGGGACTGTCATGTAAAGGGTAGCTGGGATGTGTTATAGCACAAACATGAGATTTAGACCTCTGCCCGAAGAAAATTTTACTGAATGGACCTCCATGAATTTTAATTCAAGACCCTTGATATACAGTAGGTAATACCAAAACTTTTCTTGTTTTGTTTTGAATAGAGTAGGAAATAGTTAAAACCCTGGTCGAGTTTTTTTTTCTCTTTCTTTTCGCTATCGGTGTCCTATTCGGGGGATTTCTTTCTTTACTTTCTTTCTCCTAGGCACAACAGAAAGTGAGAGGAGAGCTTGTTAAACTAAAGGAGGTCTGTCTTTTAGACAGTTGTCACCGTGTCCACATTGGAAGATTTTCC
The DNA here is from genome assembly GCA_037952835.1 of Lithobates septentrionalis. Taxonomy (NCBI): domain Eukaryota; kingdom Metazoa; phylum Chordata; class Amphibia; order Anura; family Ranidae; genus Lithobates; species Lithobates septentrionalis. Next base: position 208,520 of record JBBDGP010004005.1, on the reverse strand, counting down.
CTCCCTTCTTGTTTCAGTGACAATTCATATTATTGGATATTTCTTCATTTTTAAAGAAGAGAGAGTGAATCTACCCAACAGGGACACAGACAGCAATAAAAACCTAACAGGGGTTCTAACCTTTCCACACTCTCTTTTAATATTAGGACACTTACCTGTCCAAGAATCCAGCAGTTTTCACCCGAGCCGATTTTTCAATGGGCCCCTGCCACTGCCATCCCTGCTAAGGGAAACCATCTTCACAACCGGTTCTTTACTGCGCTTTGTGAATGGCCTGGCAGCGGGGGAAGGAGGAGGGGGGCCAAACTTCCGGCTGAGTTTGCCGTAGCGAAGTCAGCTGGAAGTGGGTACCTGCCAAAACCAGGTACCCGCTCTCCCCGCCCCAAAGTTGCCAAATGTGGCAGTGGAGGGGGGGGAGGAGGCAAACAAGTGGAGCTTCCCCTTGTGGGTGGAGCTCCATTTTAAAAAATACAAGGCATTCTCTGATTGGAGGAGGTGCCGAGTGAACACCCCCCCTGTGTACAGAGGGGAACCCGCTTAGCTATCACTGTATGTAGCGTGGCCTACTACAGTGGTTTCAAGCATCCCCAGCAGCCCTCCACATATAAAATATGGATGATTACATCATTCCAAGGTGGACCAATGTAAGTTGGCAATAAAGATAATTCCCAGAGTTCCACTTTAGCTATAAATGGAAAATGTCTATGTATTATTTTTTTTTCATGCATAGTTGCTTGCATGCCTTGCTGGTGTTCTCTTTAAATTAAAAAAAAAATGAACAATGGAAGGCTATATTTGTCCATATGTGCCTACTTCAGAAACACAATGGTGTCCATGTACGTCAGTGATAGAAATTTGTCCTTGAGTGGCTTTTGTCGAACACGTATTACAGATAATGCCCGCATCCTGCCACCCACACAGCTGTTCAGCCAGCTCCCTGCCATCTCTAATGCACACTTCTGTTTATTATTGTTACAGGGAACAAAATAGACCTGGCCGAGCGAAGAGAAGTCTCCCAGCAAAGAGCTGAAGAGTTTGCAGGCTCCCAAAACATGTATTACCTGGAAACCTCTGCCAAAGAGTCGGACAATGTGGAAAAACTGTTCCTGGACTTAGCGTGCCGCTTGATCAGCGAGGCCCGACAAAACGCGTTGGTCAACAACGTGGACTCTTCCTTGCCAGGAGAGGGCAAGAGCATCAGCTATTTGAACTGCTGTAACTTTAACTAGTAACCAAGTCGGCCTGGTGACGAGCAAGAAAAATTCATTTAAAAAAAACATTCAGTATGGGCTGAGAGTCCTTTGCCGAGTTGGATTCTCTCCGTGGGATGATGGTGCCGAAATACAGGCGAAATCGACTCCTGTTTCGGAGTCTAAGCTTAGTTGACCACACATAGGTCGCAGCATGGTGAAAATGGACCGGAGCAGGACGAACAGTGTTTTGCGAGTTCTGCCAGCAAGTCATGGGGTACAACTTGAACAAAACTATATATATATTTAACGACGCGGTGCATACCAATTAGAGTATTTTTGTTTTTCTGTTTACTTTTGTTTTTAATAGATAGGGAAAAAAAAAAAAAGCGTCCTTAAAGAAGTAGAAGACCTTTATCATAGTATCTCATTATCATACGATGAGAGAACTCCAATCTATACTCTACAACCGTTACATTTTTGAATTTTATTGTTGCGGAATGCTGGCACCGGTTTTGGAAGATGTCATTTTTCTGAGGACTGTTTTGTCTATTCTGACGTGTTTAGGATTAATTAAAGCCAAATTTTTACTGCTTGGCTTCAGACGTTTATGAAAGCAGCGATGTTTTTTTTTAATTTACCTTGACTGTACTCCGCAAAAGAGCGCTGACTCGTTTTGCATCTATAGCCATTTAAGGAACTCCAGCGCAAATTTTGGCTGCCGATGTCTGTTATTCTTTTGCCAAAAAAAAAAAAAAAAAAAGAATGTTTGTGATTTTTTTTTTTTTTTAAATAGAAAAATATACAGGGTGATAGCATATGAAAGTGTCACATTGTAGAAACTCTGACACAGCAGAGAAAAAAAATGGGATGCATGTTCCGGTATCACATGGACACTAACCCATTTAATATTGCAAATCGCGTGCTGGTCGTAATAAGTAGCGAAAAGTTTATGAAAGGGCCAGTCCATCAATGCTGTTATTTCTTTCTTTGGGGAATGTCAGCAGGTCAGATTATTTTGTTACTTTTTGATACTGCAGTCATGAGATCTGTTCCCCAGCTGCGCCAAATTGTTGTGATGATAAAAAAGTTAATTCTGTTATGGAATCTCCTTTATAATTTACTGGGACTCCAGTGTAGGATCTCTACACCTAGGTTCCCAGCCCCACCCACTTGCTATGGTTGTTGTGAAGGCATCTCACTGCCTACCTCTTCAGTTCTCCTTTTGTTAATGTTACAGTATCTTCCTGGGACCCTATTGGTGAGATCTCTACACCTGGGTTCCCAACCCCGCCAACTTGTAATGGCTTTTGTGAAGTTATCTCATTGCTACCTCTGAATTCGTTTTTCGTTAAGGTTACAGTATCCTACTGGGACTTCAGTGATGAATATCTCTGCACCTGAGTTCCCAGCTCCGCCCACCTGCCGTGGCTTTTATGAAGTTGCCTCACTGCTACCTTTGAGTTCTCCTTTAGTTTGTTACAGTATCCCCCTGGGTCTCCAGGTGTGAGTTCCCACTTCCACTCGCTTACCATTGCTGTTATAAAGGTATCTCACCCATATCCTTTAGTTTATGTTACAGGAACTAATGTGATAAGATCTCTGTATTTAGTTTCCAGCTTTGCCCAGGTGTCATGAAATCTCACTCTTGTCTTTTAGTTTCCTTACACCTTGTTGGAGCTCTAGAAGTAGAGTTCCCATCTTGGCCCACTTGTGATTGCAATGGTGTTTAGGGTCACCGCAAGCCAGAACCATGGAGCTGTCACCTTTGTGTAGCAAGGTCACGGGCCTCCAGAAGCCTAATGGTGACCTGATGAGTTAGGAATAGCTGACATCCTTCCTTGTAGAGTGGGTTAACAGGCATGGTGGATGTAATGCAAGATGAAATGATGGGCGCCAGTCACTTTTTAAATGCGAAGAAGAGATTTATTGTCTCTTAACAAGAACTGTGGGAGAGCGGGTTAGGGCCAGGACACCCTTGAGTAGATGCAATGATAATTGACAGACTCCGAGACTCTATAGGTAGACAGCTATACAGGGAAATGCCTCCAGACGGATGACGTGTCTGTATAGGTAGGGCCGCCATCTCCTATGGCAACTGAACTTGTAACAGTCACTAAAGGTATTTGCACATAACTCTTGGTAACACAGAATAGTTATTTTCTTATCTCACAGTATCCCACTGTAGATCTTCACTCACTGAGTCTCTCACTAGACTTCCAGATCCAATTGTCACTGAATCTCTTGAGCTCTTCCACAGCTAACCCGCTATACTCCTCAAGCGTCACCCCCGCTAACCTGCTGGGTCCCTGGCTTGGCATTTCGCTGAAGCTTTCCCACTTCTTCACCATCCCCGGCTGGTGAGAAGACTGCACTGGTACTGGCTCAAGCTTACTCACAGTGGTCCCCGGTAACAAGGTGGATGGTCCCTTAGTGGCGACTGCTTCCCTTTTACCTCCAACCACAACTGGTTCCCCGTCTGGCTGAACCTTCGCATCTCGTTTGGACTCCAATCCTGCAGTCCCAACCCTACGCTGCTTCTCCTGCTCCTGGATAGGCCTTAGGCAGCCTAGCAGCCAGGTGCCCCTGGGATAGGCCTCATGCTTCCGGCCTAGCAGCCTGGGGCGACATAACACACGTCCACACAGACAGCCGTCCAGGTGGCACAGAACCCCGATCACCTGACTCCACTCCAATAAATAGGCTCTCCCAGCAGGCCAAGGGACTAAAGAAACCCCTGCCAATTGTCTGTGACGCCCAACCATTTATAATCTGACCTTTGCGGAGCTCTTGTCAATCTAATGTCATCAGCTACAGTGCCACCTAGTGACAGAAGAGAAAAGGTGCAGTAATTCCAGAATTAGAGAGGAATCAGTGGATCTACTAAAAATTAACCAGGACAATTATTACCTGGCAAACTAAATTTGTTAGCAACCCTGCCTAAACACCAGGGTGCTACATCTGGATTCTGATAGAGATTTAAGAAGAATGGATGGTCCACCTCCCAGTTGTCTGACCAGACCTGAAACAAAAGTTTGTGGTTGACTTACCCTTTAAGTTAGGTAGATCAAACATTTTTTTAAAGGGTTATATTGATAGGGTAAACTTTGGCTATGTTTTTTTTCCCCATAAAATACTGTTTTCACTCTGCTTCATCCTCTTTTGCCATCTTAACACTAATGATCTCCTCCAGCCTTTCTAATACACTTCCTGTCTGGATGTGCTTGCTCCAGCAGTAGTTCACTGTAAAAAGTTAATCCGAAGGATCTACAGAATATTTGGTTCCATGATGGACAACAGCCATCACATCATGCACATCATGGCTCTGAACCGGCTTCCTGGTAGCAACAACAGCAAACCATTCCCATGCAAAATGCGTGTCAGCATGGTCACTTGTAGTGTCCATCAGGTGCATATGTGACAAGGGCGACAACGCAGGAGTATACTTGGGAGACTGTTGTCACCCCAAAATGGGAAGTTCCTAAACAAGGACCTTCAAGACAGAATCACCAAGTATTTGAAAACTGCAGATTTGCAAAAATGGAAAACAACTTTTGAAATCACGTTACAGTTATGAGATTTGAGTCAGTGAGTTTAGATCTGCTTTAAACTCACCACACATATTAGTCACACAGTCATGTTTTGATTTAGACCAGAAAAGCAGATTTTCATGACAGTCATGTATAGTAAGAAGCACTAAACTCAATTATGGAATTATATTAATCAGTTGTTGGTAAAGTTTGTTAAAGCAGATCTCTAATGGCTAACAGTCTGCTTTTTTGAGAGCTTCCTGCTCCCCAACACATATGGCTTTAAAAAGCCATCTGCAAACAAACCTTTTGCCCTCCCCCCCCAAAAAAAGGAAATACCCCAGCCTCCGACACTTCTGGGGTGAGGTCACTATGCTTTCCAGCAGATCCGGGAGCTTTATATCCCAGAAGAATACAATCTCTTGGAGTGCATTCTCACGGGATTCAAGATCCCTGATTAGCCGGAAAGCATAGTGATGTCACCCATGTCTCTTGCAACGTTGGAGGGCCAAAGTATTTTTTTATTTTTATTTGGGTGGGTGAACAATTTGTTTGCACATGTCCTGCTAAAGAAAAGCGCTATAAAAAAAAAGCTGACCTTCCACCTTAATCTGACAGATCAAATCTGGAATGATCTTTGGCTGTGTGCGATGCATGATTAGAGAAGCTTGCCATGGCCACAGCAATGGCCATTCTTTGTCCTCTTTAGGGATTTAGGGGTGGAAACACTCAAACAAGGGAGCAAGAGGAAGACACATAAGTGGCTGGGCTGTAGGAAGATAAAAATAAATACCAGAGATGCATCAGGGAGGGTTCTGAGACAATAGAGCAGCATTTACAACTAAGAACAAAGAAGAGGAACTAGCCGAATGTGGGGCCAGACATACAGTAAGATGGCTGTTGTCCATCATGGAATCAAATATTCTGTAGATCCTTTGGATTAACTTTTTACAGTGAACGTGTACTCAGCAAATTGACACCACTACCTAAATGCTGATACCACAAGGCATCTGTTCGTACACTGACAGAGGGCCACTCTTCACGATCCATTTTTAAACCCTACGAAATACCCTGAAAGTCAATATCTGCGTACGACTAAGCACACCCCCCTTTCTGCTCGGAGATCATCATAGGTCACTCAGGCACCAAGCACCATTCACTCTAACAACTGGCCAAGTTGATTTGCTTAATATCAACTAAGTAAATATTTCCTTTACTGTCACTTTGCCGACTCAATATTCACCTGCTCCTTTTCCTGCCATTTCCCAATCCCTAGAAGCCCTGGTCAACTAGAGAAATTAAACGAGGGCTCAGACAGAGCAGGTAGCCAGTGAAGGGGTGGTACATGGTCAAAGCGCAGGTTTTCTTTTAGCTACAAAGTCTAGTTGTTCAGTATACTTTAGATATTCCTACAATTCTATAGTACAAGGGTCTACTTGAATGGATGCAAATTCAATATATTGTTTTGGTGGGTCCTGCATTTTGGTAAACCTAAAAATTTTTTACAGAAAGTGTAATGTGTATGGTGAACTTTAGAGGGAGTCGATGCAACATTTATGGGTCCTCCTTAGGATTATGTAGACAGTACCCATTGGTTGGCATGACAGTAGTGTGGCTGAAGGCTGGCACAGCCAATATTAGCTGTGCAGTGGGCGGAAGAAAGAATTCCACTGGACACCTTTAGCCACAGACCTACAGATAGTTAGTGTTTGCAGAAGGAGATCAGCAGTGGTGGTCTACAGCTAATAATTGCAATTGGACTCGTTCTGGAACGTTGGAAATGTTTTTTAGCTTCTCCAAGCCACTTATTCTAATGCACGTCAGGATGATACCCCAGCATATACTGTATATCCAGCAGGGGGCACAGACACCTTATCACCAATCACAGTGAAATGTGTCAATTCAGATGTTGATTTTCCAAGAACAGGATGGTAGATATTGAAGTTGTGGTGCAACCATGTAGTTCCCTCTAGTTACAGTTCATACCTTTAGCCATGAAAATCTAACGAATAACACCCATGCAGAGTTCTTGACACCAAAGGATGCGATTACTGTATGCTACTAGAACAGGGTGGTTCTACAACGTTCACACCACCCATCCTGTTCTTTGACAATCAACATCTGGCTTGATACATTCCATGGTGACTGGATAAAGGTGTCTGTATTACGTGTGTGGATATAAATGTTGGGCTACGTACCTGATGCTAGAAACTGATGAAAGTGGTGTAAATAAGCCTAACATAGGTTGGACTTGATGGACTTGTGTCTTTTTTCAACCTCACCTACTATGTAACTATGTAACATCTACAACATTACAGAACAAGTATGGCTGAATGCCATAAACTATTATTAGTTATACTATGACCTGAATAAATGAGAACCTTTACAGAAAATGGTCGCCTACATATTTCTCTGGATTGAGACCTCCTTTACACCAGCCACTATTGTGTTGGGTTGACTTTCAAAAGTGCACCTGTCACATGAACCAAACTTACAATCTGTGGATACTGAAAGCGGGCACCAAATATCAGCCTGCAACTATCTTTCAGATGCACCTAAAGAATCCTGTGATCCTGGGTGTTAACTTAAGAAAGCGCTGCTGTTAAGCGCCACCCCCGAGGGTCTAACCCTATTAAACAATAATGTGATGCTAACACCTCTATTGGCAGCTCAGACCCTGCAATGAAGTTGTAGAATGGTTACTAGTAGGGTTTACATGGAGTAGACGTGAAGTCCTATGTCTGAGGGTTGGGTGAAGCAAGAAAGATTTGGGATGTATGAAAGGTACCTCTGGGCACTTTTTGGTGTCTTACCTTCAGCAGCTTTGACAATTTTGTTAATATTAACATGTGTGACAGGTCCACTTTAGGCTGACATTGAAAACCATTCCATACATGTACCCTGTATTACTTTGTCCAGTCATGTTTTATTTTAATTCTGTACAGGCAATACAATTAATGTTAAATTGCTCCCGAAATATCTGAAAATGTAAACAGTGATATTTTCGGTATTTCATTAAAATTTTTAGCTTATAAAAAAAATCAAGTTTGGCGAGAAAAGACCAATGTATACTTATTTATGTTATGCATGTGTAATGTAACTATGATTTAAAGGATGTGGATTGATTTAATGCCCTCTTCATATTGATAATTAAAAGGTTAATGTTTTACTACTTGCGGAATGCAGCTTTTCATGTTATCACTCACCTTCTCACCTTTTCAGTATGTACTTTTTATTCTTTTGCCTATTGGTGGAGGTATAGACTAAACACTGCATTCCTGAGGGTTCAGCACAAGTAGCAGCTCTCTAGTCTCTCACACAGCAGCAGTTATTTATGACAGCTGGTCGGTCAGTGACTTTTTAGGTTTAGAACAGTGAAAAATAGAATGATGAAAATGGGAGTTTAAAGGTGCAAAAATGGTCAGATTGGAAACAATATCAATTTCATAATTTTATTTGACAGACATGGTTAAAGATTCTTTATATTAAAACCAACAAATAGAAATCATGCGGCCGTAGTACAAAAGTTTGTTGCCTCTACATGTTTCGCCATAATCATGGCTTCTTCTGGAACTTTTGTAAGACTGCTCGCCCTGTCTGATACCCGCGGTATTTTATTCCATGGTCTGAAGGGGTTTCTCCCTTGGGAATGGTTATCTACTTGGATCTTCCCTGTCTCAGTGGTATCACCCTGGTATAAAGGAAAGCAATCTGTTTATTTAGATGGCATAGACCCCCCCTCAAGCTTCATTTCATTGTTTAAAGTATATATCAGCAGTGATATGATTACCGACTTCCAGGGGCGGACTGACAACTCATGGGGCCCCCGGGCAATGGGAGATTATGGGACCCCCTGGCAATAGGAGATTATGGGGACCCCAGGCAATAGGAGATTATGGGGCCCCCAGGCAATAGATTATGGAGCCACACAGTATACACGCATACAGTATACACACACAGACACACAATATACACACACAGTATACACACACAGAATACACATACACACACTGAAAAGGTACTGGAGAGGCGGGGCAGCTATAATTTTGGGATTTTTAAAAAAAACACAGATTTTTACATACTGTCCCTGGTTTTATTGAGGCTGGCAACCCTGATGGGGCCCCTTAGTGGCATGGGGCCCTCGGGCAGTGCCCGAGTGCCCGAATGGTCAGTCCGCCCCTGCCGACTTCTCTAATCATATATAGTTACATAGTAGGTGAGGTTGAAAAAAGACACAAGTCCATCAAGTCCAACCTATGTGTGTGATTATGTGTCAGTATTACATTACATATCCCTGTATATTGCGGTCATTCAGGTGATTATCTAATAGTTTCTTGAAGCTAACAATGCTCCCCGCTGAGACCACCGCCTGTGGAAGGGAATTCCACATCCTTGCCGCTCTTACAGTAAAGAACCCTCTACGTAGTTTAAGGTTAAACCTCTTTTCTTCTAATTGTAATGAGTGGCCACGAGTCTTATTAAACTCTCTTCTGTGAAAAAGTTTTATCCCTATTGTGGGGTCACCAGTACAGTATTTGTAAATTGAAATCATATCCCCTCTCAAGCGTCTCTTCTCCAGAGAGAATAAGTTCAGTGCTCGCAACCTTTCCTCATAACTAAGATCCTCCAGACCCTTTATTAGCTTTGTTGCCCTTCTTTGTACTCGCTCCATTGACTGGTGCCCAGAACTGGACAGCATACTCCAGGTGCGGGCGGACCAGAGTCTTGTAGAGCGGGAGAATTATCGTTTTATCTCTGCAGTTGATCCCCTTTTAATGCATGCCAATATTCTGTTTGCTTTATTAGCAGCAGCTTGGCATTGCATGCCATTGCTGAGCCTATCATCCACTAGGACCCCCAGGTCCTTTTCCATCCTAGATTCCCCCAGAGGTTCTCCCCCCAGTGTATAGATTGCATTCATATTTTTGCCACCCAAATGCATTATTTTACATTTTTCTACATTGAACCTCATTTGCCATGTAGTCGCCCACCCCATTAATTTGTTCAGGTCTTTTTGCAAGATTTCCACATCCTGCGGAGAAGTTATTGCCCTGCTTAGCTTAGTATCGTCTGCAAATACAGAGATTGAACTGTTTATCCCATCCTCCAGGTCGTTTATGAACAAATTAAATAGGATTGGTCACAGCACAGAACCTTGGGGAACCCCACTACCCACCCCTGACCATTCTGAGTACTCCCCATTTATCACCACCCTCTGAACACGCCCTTGTAGCCAGTTTTCAATCCATGTACTCACCCTATGGTCCATGCCAACGCACCTTATTTTGTACAGTAAACGTTTATGGGGAACTGTGTCAAATGCTTTTGCAAAATCCAGATACACCACGTCTACAGGCCTTCCTTTATCTAGATGGCAACTCACCTCCTCATAGAAGGTTAATAGATTGGTTTGGCAAGAACGATTCTTCATGAATCCATGCTGATTACTGCTAATGATATCATTCTTATTACTAAAATCTTGTATATAGTCCCTTATCATCCCCTCCAAGAGTTTACATACTATTGATGTTAGGCTAACTGGTCTGTAATTCCCAGGGATGTTTTTTGGGCCCTTTTTAAATATTGGTGCTACATTGGCTTTTCTCCAATCAGCTGGTACCATTCCAGTCAATAGACTGTCTGTAAAAATTAGGAACAACGGTCTGGCAATCACCTGACTGAGTTCCCTAAGTACCCTCGGATGCAAGCCATCTGGTCCCGGTGATTTATTAATGTTAAGTTTCTCAAGTCTAATTTTAATTCCGTCCTCTGTTAACCATGTAGGTGCTTCCTGTGTTGTGTCATGAGGATAAACACTGCAGTTTTGGTTACTGAAGCCCCCCGATTCATTCGTGAAGACTGAGGAGAAGAATAAATTCAATACCTTTGCCATCTCCCCATCCTTTGTAACCAGATGTCCTTCCTCATTCTTTATGGGGCCAATATGGTCTGTCCTCCCTTTTTTACTGTTTACATACTTAAAGAATTTCTTGGGATTTTTTTTGCTCTCCTCCGCTATGTGTCTTTCATGTTCTATCTTAGCCATCCTAATTGCACCCTTACATTTCTTATTGCATTCTTTATAAATTCTGAATGCTGTGGATGATCCCTCAACCTTGTATTTTTTGAAGGCCTTCTCCTTTGCTTTTATATGCATTTTTACATTGGAGTTAAGCCATCCAGGATGTTTGTTCGCTCTTTTAAATTTATTACCCAATGGGATACATTGGCTAATGCCCTTATTTAATATGCTCTTAAAGCAAACCCATCTCTCCTCCGTATTCTTTGTTCCTAATATTTTATCCCAATTTATGCCTTTTAGCAAGGTTTGTAGTTTAGGGAAGTTGGCTCTTTTGAAATTCAGTGTCTTTGTGTTCCCTTCATGTTTCCCATTTGTGTGATTTATACTGAAACTAATTGACCTGTGATCGCTGTTACCTAAATTGCCCCGTATTTCCACATCTGTTATCAGGTCTGTATTGTTGGTAATCAGTAGATCTAGTAAGGTTTTATTTCTAGTTGGTGCGTCTACCATCTGACCCATAAAATTGTCCTGCAAGACACTAAGGAACTGGCGAGCCTTAAATGAATGCGCGGTTCCCTCCGCCCAGTCTATGTCTGGATAATTAAAATCCCCCATTATGATAACACTTCCCATCCTTGCTGCTAATCCAATTTGTGATAGGAGATCCGTCTCCACTTCCTCCCTCAGGTTAGGGGGCCTATAGCATACTCCCAGTATTATTTTCCCCTTAGCTTCATCCCTTTGGAGCTCTACCCATAAAGATTCCACCTCCTCCCTAGCGCCCTCAGTGATGTCATCTCTCACATTCACTTGTACATTATTCTTGATATATAGGCATACCCCTCCCCCTTTTTTACCCTCTCTATCCTTGCGGTATAGGGTATACCCTTGAATGTTTGCCAGCCAATCATGAGAGCTGTTGAACCAGGTCTCTGAAATTCCCACAAAATCCAAATCCTCCTTGTACAACAGTATCTCTAGTTCACCCATCTTGTCCGCCAGGCTCCTGGCATTTGTGAACATGCCACATAGTTTAGACCGGTCGCATATTGTCCTCGTATTGGGTGTTTCAAGATTGCAACTAGGACTTGCTACTATACTCACCTTGTGTTTTTGTGCTTTGGTTAACCTACCACTAATGCCCCCAATACTACCCTCTGGAATATCTTCCGCGCTGGCTATCACTGTCTCTGGACCCTCCCCCCCATCGCCTAGTTTAAAAACCCCTCTAACTTTTTGGCCATCTTCATTCCCAGCAGATCTGCACCCTCCTCATTTAGGTGCAGTCCGTCCCTTCTATAGTACCGGTTACCGACTGAGAAGTCGGCCCAGTCCTCCAGGAACCCAAACCCCTCCTTACTACACCAGCTCTTCAGCCACTTGTTTACTTCCCTAATCTCCCTCTTCCTTTCTGGTGTGGCTCGATGTACCGGTAGTATTCCTGAGAACACTACCTTGGAGGTCCTTTTCCTCAATTTAGCTCCTAAGTCCCTAAAATCGTTCTTTAGGACACTCCATCTGCCTCTGACTTTGTCATTGGTGCCAACGTGCACCATGACAGCCGGGTCTTCCCCAGCCCCTCCCAGTAATCTGTCCACAAGATCCGTGATGTGCCGAACCCGAGCGCCCGGTAGACAACATACTGTTCGGCGCTTCAGGTCTTGGTTACAGATTGCCCTCTCTGTCCTTCTAAGAATTGAGTCCCCTACCACCAGAATCTGTCTTTCCTTTCCCTTTGCTGCCCCCCCACTCTCACTGGAGGAGTTCTTCCCCTGGCAGCTAGGAGAGTCCCTCATCTCCAGCAGTGCTGGTCCCTGACTGGTTTCACCAATGTCACTCAATGGAGCGTACTTATTGGGATGCTTGACCTCTTATTAAAACAGGGTTTGATCAAGGGGTTTATCCCCTCTATGGCACACTGATACTCTGCCAGACCACCTGGGGGACCTTGATAGTCCTCTGGAGTCATGCTTACATTTGGGTTATACTGTACATAGAGTCTTACAAAAGTTCCAGAAGAAGCCATGATTATGGCGAAACATGTGGGGGCAACAAACTTTTGTACTACGACTGCTTGATTTCTATGTGTTTTAATTTAAAGAATTTGTAACTATGTCTGTTGAATAAAGTTATGAAATTGATATTGTTTCCAATCTGACCATTTTTGCACCTCCCATTTTCGTCTATTTTTCAATAATCCTAATATGGGGAGGTGGTGCATGTAGCAAGACCTCCTATCCTTGGATATCCAATTTAGGTTTAGAACAGCTTGTGTTAATGTCAGCGGTGAAAAACAATAAAGGGCTGCAGATTATTATTATTATTATTATTATACAGTATTTATATAGCGCCAACAGTTTACGTAGCGCTTTACAACTTGAGGGTAGACAGTACAAATACAATACAATTTGATACAGTAGGAATCAGAGGGCCCTGCTCCTTAGAGCTTACAATCTAAGAGGGGAGGTCAAGAGATACAAGAGGTAATAACTGTGGGTGATGTGCTGATTGAGAAGATAAATGTACAGTTGTTAGGTGGGGGCCAGATAGGCTTCTCTGAAGAGATGAGTTTTCAGGGATCGTCTGAAAGTGGATAAAGTAGGAGAAAAACGGACGGATTGGGGTAGAGCATTCCAGAGGATGGGGGAGGCTCTGGAGAAGTCCTGAAGGCGAGCATGGGATGAGGTGACAAGGGAGTTTGAGAGCAGGAGGTCTTGGGAGGAGCGAAGAGAACGATTAGGTTGGTATTTTGTGACTAGGTTAGAGATGTAGCTAGGGGCCAAGTTGTGGATGGCTTTGTAAGTTATAGTTAGTATCTTGAATTTAATTCGGTGACTGAGTGGCAGCCAATGGAGGGATTGGCAGAGGGGTGTAGCAGACGCTGAGCGGTTTGTGTGGTGGATGAGCCTGGCCGCAGCGTTCATGATGGATTGAAGTGGGGATAGCCTATTTAGAGGTAAACCAATGAGGAGGGAGTTGCAGTAGTCAAGGCGGGAGATGACCAGGGAGTGGATTAGAAGCTTTGTGGTGTCGATGGTTAGGAAGGGGCGTATCTTGGAGATGTTGCGAAGACAGAGGCGGCAAGCTTTGGATAGTGATAGAATGTGGGGTCGAAAGGTTAGTTCAGAGTCCAGGATTACACCTAGGACCTTGGCGTGGGGAGATGGGTTGATAGTTGAGCCGTTGATCTTGACAGGGAGATCAGGGGAAGTGGCACCTGAGGGAGGAAATATCATGAGCTCGGTTTTGGATAGGTTGAGTTTGAGAAAGTGATGTGACATCCAGGCTGATATGTCTGCTAATAAGTTGGTAATGCGTGAGGAGACAAGTGGAGAGAGCTGGGGGGTGGAGAGATAGATTTGGGTGTCATCAGCGTAGAGATGATATTTAAAGCCGTGGGAGGCAATCAACTGACCCAAGGAGGTGGTGTAGATTGAGAAAAGGAGAGGTCCGAGAACAGAACCTTGGGGGACCCCAACGGAAAAAGGAAGAGGAGAGGAGGAAGTAGAGTTGTAAGTGACACTGAAGGAGCGGTGGGATAGGTAGGATGAGAACCAGCGAAGAGTACAGTCACGGAGACCAAAGGAGTGGAGTTTTTTGAGGAGGAGGGGGTGGTCCACTGTGTCAAAGGCAGCAGAGAGATCCAGGAGAAGTAGTACAGAATAGTGTCCGTTGGCTTTAGCCATTAGTAGGTCATTTGAGAGTTTAAGGAGAGCAGTTTCCGTGGAGTGTTGAGGGCGAAAACCGGACTGAAGGGGATCAAGAAGTTTATTCATGGTCAGATGGTCACTTAATCGGTTGTAGACCAGTCTTTCAAGAAGTTTGGAGGAGAAGGAGAGTAAGGAGATGGGACGTAAGTTGTTGAGATTGGTGGGATCCAGTGAGGGCTTTTTTAGTATGGGGGTGACTAGCGCATGTTTTAGAGAGTTTGGGAAGATGCCACAAGAGAGGGAGAGGTTGAAAATGTGAGTTAGAGAGCGTAGAATTGAGTCAGAGGGTGAGCGTAGCATTTGCGAGGGAACAGGATCCAGGGGGCAAGTGGTTAGATGAGTGCTAGATAAAAGTTTAGCAACCTCAGTAGTAGTAGCAGGGTTGAATGAGGGAAGTAATGACTGTATCTGTGGACATGGGGTGTTGCATGGGGGAGGTTTTTGCGCATTGGCGATCTCCTCATGAACTGTATCAATCTTAGTTTTGAAGTGATTGGCAATCTCCTGGGCGGTGATTGAGTTGGTGGGTGGAGGCAGTGGAGGACAGAGTAGAGTGTTGACGGTAGAGAAGAGTTGACGTGGACTGGATGAGAAGGTGTTGATGAGTGTGATAAAGTAGGTCTGTTTGGCAGTGTGAAGGCAGGAGTAGTATTTTAGGAGGGCAGATTTATATTGTGTGAAGTCTTCCTGGGTCTTAGTCTTATGCCACAGGCGCTCAAGAGCGCGGCTACGTTTTCTGAGACCTCTGGTGTCATCTGTTTGCCAGGGTTGTAGCAGTCGGGGCCTAATTCTGCGTGTAGTGAGGGGGGCCAGCTTGTCTAGGGAGGAGGACAGTGAGCTGTTGTAAATGAAAGTAGCTAGGTTGGGGCAGGACAGGGGGGAGATTTTGTCATAGAGGTGATCAGTAGCAGAGTAGAGAAGAGAAGGGTTGAGGTGGCGAAGGTTTCTGCGTGTAACTGTTGGGCGGTTGGAGGGAGAAGAGGTGGAAGACAAGGAGAGAGCAAAACTAATAAGGTGGTGATCAGAGAGTGGGAGAGGATTGTTGGAAAGGTTGCACGGAGTGCACAGATAGGAGAAGGCAAGGTCAAGGGTGTTGCCGTTGGAGTGGGTAGGAGCCTGTATCCATTGCTTCAGGTCAAGCGATGAGGTTAGACTGAGAAGTTTAGAAGTAATAGTAGTGTTAGTGTTGACAGGGATGTTGAAGTCCCCAAGAATAATTGTGGGGATTTCAGAAGAGAGAAAGTAGGGTAGCCAGGCAGAGAAGTTATCAAGAAAGGCTGATACCGGTCCAGGGGGCCGGTAGATGACAGCAATTCTTAGAGAAATGGGAGAGAAAAGACGAATGCAATGTGCCTCAAAAGAGGAGAGTGTCAGAGAGGGAGGTGGGTGAAGAACCTGATAGGTGCTGCATGGGGCTAGAAGGATTCCCACTCCACCTCCCTTCCGTCCACTTGGTCTGGGGGAGTGAGTCCAGAGAAGGCCCCCATGGGAGATGGAAGCAGGAGAAATAGTGTCCGATTCATGAAGCCAGGTTTCAGTAATGGCAAGAAGGTTAAAGGAATTTGTGATGAAGAGGTCGTGGAGGGCGGTGAGTTTGTTGCAGACAGAACGTGCATTCCACAGGGCACAGGAAAAGGGGGGGCTGGTAATAATAATAAATAGATTTCTTGCTTGCATTTTATTTTATGTCTCCTTAAAGCCTAATTTCCTTAACCATTTTGCATTCTGAATCTGCAGCATTAGTTATCACAGAACAAAATGAGATCATTTTTACAATAAAGTGTACCTGTCATGTACAGAAGAAACACCATGTTCGATTATCACTGGGCCTAATTAAAAACATGTCTGGCCAGGAATAAAAACAGTTAGGCCTGGTTCACACCTATGTAGGTTGCAGTTGATGCATATGCCAGGTGCATTTTGCATTGTTCAATATATGTTTTTGATCCATTGAAGTCCATGGAACCAAAAACACAACCTGCTGGTCCCTGGCTCTTTCCATATAATGCACAGATGTGAATGTGACCCATAGGAAACCATGTTAAATGGACTGTAGTGTGTTTCTGCAAAACTGAAAACGCACTAAAAAATGCAGAGGTGTGAATCGGGCCTCAAGCTTTGTTTTAAAACTGCAATTTAAAGTGTACCTGTCACTTAGAAGCAGACATGTCAACTAAACCAACATTTAGGAGAAATTCACATGTCATAGTGGCCATGGACAGGCCAGGGGTCTGTATCCATGAACAGAGGGATAGCCTAGGTCAGTGGTTTTCAACCTTTTTGACACCAGGGACCAGAAAATTCTTCCAAAACCTTCCACACCCCAACAGTAAAGTTTCACTCAAGAAAAGTATGGGAATGCAAATGCTGGGCGGCACTGTGGGAGGCTGGGGAGCACTGTGTGTCACTATGTTAGGCTGAGAGATTATAGGAGCTGGGAAGCATTGTGAGAAGCTAAGGGATCTGTAGCTGGCTGGAGGCCGGGGAGAGGGGATGCAGTAGGCCAGCGGTTGGGAACCACCAGTATAGCTGATTGCAGGAGTGTGTTTCAAGGTTGAGAGGCAGTTGAGGGTACTTATGGAGCAGTGTGTCAGTGCGGGATTTACCAGAGGCTGCGTGGAGACATGGGAGCGCTCACAAGCGCCCTTGGAGTTAACCTCCATTCACACCTGAGCTTCCTGTCGTGCTTCTTCTTAAACGTGGCAATTCTCAAGTTGAAGAAATCCATTGTTCTCAATGATTGAGCATTGTGTCGCTTGTTACCTGAAGCTCAAAAAAATACATGCACTTCTTTGGGGCAGAATCGCTAATTTTTTTGGCTCCTTATATTTCAATAGTAGCTGAAAAATGCATGAGAAATACACGTTTACACTTGTTTTTCAGGTATTACCATTTAAAATTCTACGAGACCAAAAACCAAAGATTCTGCTCCTGTACCACACAAATATGCACAAAAAACAACTCAATCACCTGGCTACGCTTACGCTCAAGTGTGAATGGGATCTTTACAGGGTTTCACAGAGGGACACTGGAGACAAAAGAGTGCACAGGGGTCACTGGGGACGCAGGAGCACATAGGAGTCACTGGAGACACAGGAGCGCACATGGGTCAATAGAGACACAGGAGTGCCCATGTGGTCACTGGAGACACAGGAGTCACTGGAGACACAGGAGTGCCCATGTGGTCACTGGAGACACAGGAGTCACTAGAGACACAGGAGTGCCCAGGGGTCACTAGAGACACAGGAGTGCCCAGGGGTCATGGAGACACATCAGCGCACAGGGGTCAATGGAGACTCAGGAGCACCCAGCAGTCACTGGAGACACAGGAGTGCCCATGTGGTTACTGTAGACACAAGAACTCACAGATTCATTAGAGACACAGGATCACACAGAGTCACTGGAGACCAGGGGTCACTGGGTCACTGGAGACCCAGAGGTGCCCAGGGGTCACTGGAGATACAGGAGCATACAGGGATCATTGGAAATACAGGAGTGCCCAGGGGTCATTGGAGATACAGGAGTGCTCCGGATTCACTGGAGCGCACAGGGGTCACTGGAGACCTAGAGGTGCCCAGGAGTCATTGGAGACACAGAAGTGCCCAGGGGTCACTGGAGACACAGGAATTCCCAGGGGTCACTGGAGACAGGAATTCCCAGGTGTCATTGGAGACACAGGAGTGCCCAGAAGTCACTGGTGACACAGCAGTGCCCAGGGTTCACTGGAGACGCAGGGATGAAATATGTCATCAAAATACTGGCAGGGTTGTTTCAAAGTGCAACGCTCTTTATTTTTGTATGGTCACATAGGAAAGCAACATTTTCCCTGCCTGATCCCAAAACATTTCTTTTCTATGCGATCATACAAGAATAAAGAGCAGAAACAAGCTTTTTGGCCACATATTTCATCGGTGTTATACACCGTGACCAGTCAGGAGTGCAGCACAGTTTTAATCACATGGTCGATCCCCGTATGGTGTATGAGAGGAATATACCACATGACTGAAGACACAGAAGTACACAGGAATCACTAGAAACACAGGAGAGCCCTGTAGACACAGGAGCATAGAGGGGTACTGAAGGTTACAACAGGGGGCCCGGTTTAGGCATAGTGATGTACTGCTTGAAAACTGTGCAACATGATGCCCAATGCTTCAAGCCTACACTAGTCATAGGAGCTGTTTCTTGAAGGGCTGTAGAGACAGCACACCAAAAATGCTGCTGGCCGTGTGCTGGAAAGAAGAACCGATGTGAGTGTAACACGTGAGGTACAGAGTATTTCAGAAGACACAAAGCTAGTGATATCACCAATTCATTGCATTGGTTCCTACAGTCATAATGGCTGATATTGTCCACAACCGGATGGAAGCCATTTTGTAGTCCAGATGAAGCTACGCTGATTAGTTAAGCGAAACGCGTTGACGTCACAGCGGTCATGTGACGCCGGCCGGACGACACGCCCACTCCTCCAACGTTCACCGTCACGGTGAGGGAGACGGAAGCTAGTGGATAACAGAGGAGACAAGAACCATTACCGGCCCCACTGCCCTACTGCTTTACAAGGGTCACGGCGAAACAGCACCAGCACATGCAAGCACAGAAGATAACATTAAATGTGCGGTAATGTGAAACAAGCCTCCAATATGATGATCCATCCACGCTGACCGGTCAGGTGGTAACGTTATATCTTGCTTCTATACCCTCCTCATCCTTCACCTGTTGCTCCTATTTGCAGATACCCACCCACTAACATTTGTTATGGCTAATTAGGCCAGCATTAAGGGCTTCCCATGCCCCTGATATATGTGTATCATATGGCTATAAAGCAACTGATGATTTAATGGACACCCTTTTTGTGGGATTGGACTGCTTTACATGATTGTACAGATGGTTTGGCGGATCAAGAGGCCCCTGCATTTATCAGCTACCATGCGATGTTTGTTCAGAGGGTTCTGATAACAGCCTCTTGAGTTTCAAGGCTGGGGATAATGCTTTGAACCCAGCCACACACAGGCTTCTGCATTAGTATTTTGCCATAAGTGTTTACTTGGCCCCAGTTCATCATTGCCATCCAGGGTACATGTCATTAGAGAGGGAGCACTCACTGTGACACTGAATACACCCCTGCTTGGGAACACTTATAGGGGTTGGTCCCCACACCTATTGCCTATCCAGCGGATGGCAATGGAGTCCAACTTGTGGTGAGTGTATTCAGTTTCACTGGAGTGGATTGCCGGCGTCCGGACTGTCTGTATCTGTGGTTGTGTTATATGTGTGTCCCTTGTCTGTTTGTTTGTTTAGATTTATGTGATCCAGCTTATCTGTTTGATCAGTATTCACTTACCATAGTGCCCACCAAGACAGTGCTCCATTGTAGCACCTGGTGGTGCACAGTACATGCATGAGGTTACACCCTGCATGTGGATGCATTTATGTGTGTTGAAGCAGCGTTTTAATTAATAAATATATTCAATTTTATATACATACTCCGGTGTTGACTCATTGTTGCCTAAAGTAGCCACTTTTGTTGATCTCTGTAGCGATACAGAGGCCGACTTTTTTTGTATGCCTTGGTCTTTTTCGGCTATAGCAACATCACCAGATCTTGGGTAAATGCATTAAGGGTATAATATTATTTTTCTCCCTATCACCTGGGTATGTATACAGTAGGGCCTGGTTTTATTCTCTCTCTTTGTTCGTGGAAGCCATTTTGCCCTAGAAAACCCTCCAGTCCTAAGGGGAACTGTCCAGCTTCATCGTCAAGTATAAATGTCTGCCTCTTAAAGTCGTACTTACCTTTCCTCCGACCCCCCAAATGTTTTATTTTGTTACTCCTCTTATCTGTATTGCAAGGTTATCTTCAAAATACATACTCACCTGCAGAGCAAGTTAAGAACTGCCCTGCTGCGATCCGCTGTTCAGGTGACTTAGTCCAGGTGGGGCGCCACCATCTTGGCATTTCTTCAGTTGGCTGCTTCTTCCGGCGGGTTCAGGCAGCCAGCCCTCGATGATGCACCAGGCTCACCCCCCAGCCTCTCTCTGTGCCTGGTCCTGAAGTCTACTGGAAGATATAATGTAAGTATCCCAGGAGGTTACAGGGACACGTCATTCTGGCCTAGGCCAGAATGGCAGTAGGGGGGCAGGGCCAGAAGAAAATAAATAATAATTGAAAAGAAAAAACTCCATGTTTGAAGATTGGTTCTGCTTTAACTTTAACAATGGAGATAGTTTAAGCAGTAGAACCTTGTCTGGTGTTTCCATGTGGTATTCATGCAACATGGCGGCATGATGTCCATGCCTTTTTCAATATCTGTCCTGTCCCCAAAAAGGGAACCCTAAGAGGGTCAGGAATAGATCACCCCTATGTATATATTATCCAGGCCAGAAATTCTAGAATTGATTATTGAGTTTCATATTTCCTTGATTTATATTTTTAAACCAGTCTCAGTGTCACCTAGTTAATTGAAATTTAGTAATCCTTAATTTCAACCTAATCTTAAAAACATTTCTGAAATTTCTGACGCCGGAGCATTTTTATCTTTTTTTGCTGGAACTGGAAGGGCTTATGATGAGCCAAAACTGTGACTGGGCTTCATCCTTCTCAGATTTGCTCCCAAAAAACATTGCAACTGGGCTCAGCTAAGCCTCCCATAGACCACAATGGTTGTTAACATCAAACAAAAATGAAGCACTTGGCTTCATAGCAATTTTACCAGTAAATGTGTCATGTTTGACATATACAGTGGAATCTTGGTTTACGAGTAACGCGGTTAACGAGCGTTTTGAAAGACGAGCAACTTTTTTTTAAAAATCCTGACTCAGTTTGCGAGTGTTGTCTCGCAAAACAAGCAGGATTCAAGCCAATGGGGTGTGCAGTACCACATTTGGCCAGAGGTGCGGGGGGGCACCGGTGACACTCGGAACGGTTCAGAGCCGTTCGGAAATACTTGGAAACACTCGGAAATACTCAGTTCCCGCATGCTTTTCCGAGGGTTTCCGAGTTCAGGCGAGCTGTCCCTGAGTATTTCCAAGCCTCTCCGGGGGCCCCCCCCCCCCCCCACCTCTGGCCACAAATTATCTTTGTTTCCATTGACTTCTATGGGGAAACTCGCTTTGATATGCGAGTGCTTTGGATTGCAAGCATTCTCCTGGAACGGATTATGCTCGTAATCCAAGGTTCCATTGTATACCGGAACTTCACACACATATTAATGAATTCCACTACTAGCTTGTGTACCTAACACTAACTTGAGTTATAGGTTTACATTCCTTGAAATTGGTCGTGGCCGAAAAAATAAAGTGGCAAGGAAAAAAAAAAAATCCCTGTGCCAAGGTACGCACTGTATAATTGCAGAGTTTGTGGCTTTTCTCCCAGAATGCAATGGACGCAAAGAATTATTAAACCCGTTCTATGATTTTACATTTCTCAAGAATGTATTTGGTATGTATTTATCTGCTCCTCTATGCTGTATTATTTAGATGCTTTAGATCACCCTTGTCTTTTTATATATAAAGTTAATAAATCATTAAAAAAAAAACACACAGGTTGGTTGTTTTGCAGCTAATAGTGGTGGTGTTTTATTTTTTTTGCTTTTTGTTTTTCTTGCAAAATCTAGCAAATGATTCTGGTTTTTCTGTAAATTAAGAAAGCATATTAATTCTCCTGGAAACACGTACACAATATTGGTATAATGTTCAGCGCTAAACCATCTGATGAAAAAGATTAAAGTTTAACATTTCAATGAAAAGGCATGCATCTGCATGCTGAGACATGAAGGTGCAACCATGTGAATGGTGAGTGGATTGAAAGTTTTGGGGGATGAACCCTAATTTGTGAGGCCAGGCACTGATGTTGATGAGAAGATGGTCCAAATCATTTGGTGGAGCGGGGATTATGGTGTGGGGTTATTTTTCAGGGGCTTGGCTTGGCCCCTTAGTTCCAGTGAAGGGAACTCTTAAAGCGTCAGAATACCAAGACATTTTGGACAATTATATGCTCCCAACTTTGTGGGAACAGTTTGGGGATGGCCCCTTCCTCTTCCAACATGACTGCGCACCAGTGCACAAAGCAAGGCCCATAAAGACATGGATGAGCGAGTTTGGGGTGGAGGAACTTGACTGGCCTGTCCTGACCTCAACCCGATAGAACACATTTGGGATGAATTAGAGCGGAGACTGTGAGCCAGGCTTTCCCGTCCAACATCAGTCCAACCTCACAAATGCGCTTCTGGAAGAATGGTCAAACATTCCCATAGACACACTCCTACACCCTGAGACAGCCTTCCCAGAAGAGTTGAAGCTGCTATAGCTGCAAAGGGTGGGCCAACTCAATATTGAACCCTACGGACTAAGACCAATACTTTTGGTAATATAGGATAGATAGATAGATAGATAGATAGATAGATAGATAGATAGATAGATAGATAGATAGATAGATAGATAGATAGATAGATGGATGTTGATATTCTGAGAATTCCTGGCACCTCAGGGGTGGGGCTTCCTCAGGGTAGAAACATGATGCTTTCTAGACTTTGATTGCTCAGGGGTGTGGTCTATTTAGGAATTTAGTCAAGGGTGTGACAAATGTAAAAGGACAGAAAGAGCTCTCGAAGGACAGATTGTAGAATCAGATATATAAGATCACACTTGGCAGAGGATTTAAGTGAAGACTACTTTTGCTTAATTTTGGTCAAGAATAAGACAAGAACACAGAGGAGTTTCAAGAGTCACTGAAGTTCCATCAACGTACTGATCAACAGCACTGGATTTACTGGCGCACTGCTCATTGGAAAATCATATTTATCACCATAGCTAGTCCGCTCTCTGCACGCTATCTGTGACAGGCTCAGGAATACAGAATGGATTAATTACAGATACATGTGTCCATGAATATTAGATGAAGTCATGAACACTCCAGAAATTGATTGTTCCTAGGAAACGAGGCAACAAATGATAATTGAGATGAATTTGCTTATTACTCTAAAGCCACTTTGTAGACTTAAATCTGTTTTAGATGTTCATTCAATCTGCAGTGCTGAGTAATGAGGAGGGCTGAGAACCAAGTAGAAGGCAACTTAGTGGCTTTCATATTAATTAAAGCTTTATTTTATTTATTTTTTTAGGTTTTTTTTCTTGATATTTTTGTGTATGTGATACGCTTAAAATCAGTCAACTTACAGACTTGCCCTCATGTAAATATATAATTATCAAGTACACAAAGAAATACGTTTTTTTTTTTTTAAATCATTAAAGTGTATCTATACTGAAAACTTTATTTTTAGTTTTGCTTAGAATTGATGAACATTTAGAACCCCTGCCTGGGGCTGCTTTATAGAGATTTCCCCTCACTTCCTGTACTGGAGACCATGTTTTTTTAACAGACAGGAAGTGAGGGAAAATCTGCAACAGGGAATTAGACACCGATAAAGAAGCTGACACGGGTTCTAGCGCCCCCTACTTAAAGTGTTACTAAACCCATGGAGCCTGCATTCATTATGTCTGGTCTCCCACAGTACACAGAACATGGAAATGCAATTATTTTAGTAAATATAAACTGCTAAATACCTTTTCTCGTCAGCAGTGTATAGCAGTCTTATGACTTCTATAAGGTGTCCGACCTAGCACTGGTTTAAGCTTGAAGGAGGAGTTTTCATTCTCTCATTGTCCTATGAGGCTGCATGACCCCTGACCCTCTGTCTGGACAGTGCTGATTGGCCCTGTACCCTGTCCGGAAAAAAAAAAAAATTCTAGCACCAAACTGAGAATGTGCAGAGTTCCCCCAAAACTCTGTACTATCAGCAGATGGATTGGGGACTGTGGAAGAAGGGAAGGATCAGAGAAGACAGGATCAGAAACAGCCTTTTTTACACAATTCAGAGGATTAACCCCTTAGGTTCCACAGTGCAAGCATACTTTACTGCATATACAGACTGATTTTACTGTTGTGGGTTTAGTTTAATCTGCTTATATTTTGCCTTCCCTGGTAACTAATTTCCACCTCTCTTCAGCATGATAACGCAATGCAGGCAGATCATGCCTGGTGACAGGGGCCAGCAGGATGACGTACATAATCTCATGAGTGTGTAGTACTGCGCTACTATTAACCTCTTTCCGACCACCGCACACAGATATACGTCGGCAGAATGGCACAGGCAGGCAAATGGGCGTTCAGGTACGTCCCTTTAAATTTGCCGCATGTCCCGGGAACTCGATGTTCGCTGGGGGCCCGTGATTGCGGTGAGGAGAGGCAAAACGGGGAGATGTCTATGTAAACAAGGCATTTCCCCATTCTGCCTTGTGACATGACAGAGATCCACTGCTCCCTGTGATCGGGAGCAGTGATCGCTGTCGCGTTCTAGTGAGCCCATCCCCCCTACAGTTAGAATCACTCTCTAGGACACACTTAACCCCTTGATCGCCCCTAGTGTTTAACTCCTTCCCTGCCAGTGTCATTTACACAGTAATCAGTGCATTTTTATAGCACCGATCGCTGTATAAATGACAATGGTCTCAAAATAGTGTCAAAAGTGTCCGATGTGTCCACCATAATGTCGCAGTCACGATAAAAATCGCAGATCGCCGCCATTACTAATAAAAAAAAAATTAATAATAATAAAAATGCCATAAAACTATCCCCTATTTTGTAGACGCTATAACCTTTGCGCAAACCAATCAATATACGCTCATTGCGATTTTTTTAACCAAAAATATGTAGAAGAAAACATATCGGCCTAAACTGAGGAAAAAAATTAGTTTTTTTATATATTTTTGGGGGATGATTATTATAGCAAAAAGTAAAAAATATTGCTTTTTTTTTTCAAAATTGACTCTCTTTTTTGGTTTATAGCGCAAAAAATAAAAACCGCAGAGGCGATCAAATACCACCAAAAGAAAGCTCTATTTGTGGGAAAAAAGGACGTCAATTTTGTTTGGGTGCAGCGCCGCACGACCGCGCAATTGTCAGATAAAGCGACGCAGTGCCGAATCACAAAAAATGCTCTGGTCAGGAAGGGGGTAAAATCTTCCGGGGCTGAAGTGGTTAACGCGGTGTTCCGCCCAAAAAAAAAAATTAAAAGGCAGCAGCTACACATACTCCAGCTGCTGGCTTTTAATAATACGACACTTACCTGTCCTGGAGTCCAGCCATGTCGGCACCGCAGCTGATGTTTCCATCAGCTGTCGAGTGTTGCCGCCGCTATTGCGGGTAAGGGTACCTGGCAATGTAGCCTTACGGCTTCACGTCAGGAACTCTACTTAGCATGCGCGAGGTCCTGCTCCTCTCTCCTACTGGCCCGGCGACAGGTAGAGGAGGAGGAAGCCCCACGGTGATGTCATGGGCCGCGGCTCCCGGAAGTGGGAACAGGATACTTGTCAAAGACAGGTATCCTGTCACCCCCCCCCCCCCCCCCCCCCCGAAAGGTGCCAATCGTGCCACCGGAGGGGGAGAGGAGACAAATGAGCGGAAGTTCCACTTTTGGGTGCAAATTAGAATTGTGCTAATTATATATCTGCTAGATTTTCCATATACTAATACAATAAATGAAGATAAATAACTAAAACGTTCAATTGATACTCCTTACACATAAATTCATCAACAGAGTGTAAACACAATAAATCAATCGTGATAATATTCCATATTTGCATTAAATGATCCACATAATCTTCAAATTTATTCCTCAAGTTATTATTCCCATGTTGCTTTATTCACCCTCCACCAATGGGTTAAACCATATACATATATGATATACCTAAAACACCACATGCTGGCTCCCAGAACTCTCACCTCAAGTATATATCAATAGTGCTTATATTGGTTATAACACCTTGCGTCTTTCCTCCTTTAGATGTCTACCACTCCTACTGTCCACAGCGGTCCCTTTCCAGGTCACTCCTCTTTATTTTGCAGGATAGATGTATGGCTTCTTTTATTCCACTTATGAATATATGCAGCCATTATTTAAAGATTAAAACCACGCATAGATATTAAAGCTGAAACTCCCGGGCTTCCTACCGCGTCACTTCCGGTTCACGTCAGCCTCTCCTCTGACCCTACGCGTTACGTCACACATGCGTGACTTCATCGTGTGGGAGGAGAGGGTAATCAGTATATATTAGATGATGTAAAAGAAACAAAAGTGTGGCGCTATATATCACATCCACAGCCGTGTGTATTACAATAAAGACATATAAAAATAGTGAATACTACCAAAAAATGTATGATCATAAAATGGATAGTGTCAAATAATTAATCAGTGTTGATCACATATAAAGTAAATACACAATAATGCTTAATCATCAAATGTGCTAGTGATTAGTAGAAACCCGTGCTGGTTCCATGAGCCAGACACCAAACATAATAAAACTTTAAAAGTCCATAAAAAATGTGTAGAAAAATAGTGAAGAAAACATCAGAGTTCAAAGGGGGTGATGCATGGCCAGATGGTATTCACAGAATTTTAGTCGCACCAAATCTGGCGAGTGGGCAGAAGTCGCACCAAAGTCGCACCAAAACTGGTGAGCGGGCAGAAGGGAAACCACAAGTGTGCATAGATTGTACGTCAGTGCCAGGGCCAACACCAGGAGTAGAGGAGGCTTACCGGAGAAAATTGACCTGAAATGGCATACGCCAGACAAGTCAAAAAAGCATAATAACCACTGGTTCTGGGAAATGCGTCTTGTCAGATGTCATCAACAGATGGTGGAAAGAAAAGGGGGGGTCCGCACGGCTTCCTCTCCCATAGGTAATCCAGCATAAGCCAAACGTGTAGTTTCATATGCCATGCAAGGAGCAAACAAAACTCACATAGCGTAATAACGTTTTAAAACACTAGTTTATTAAAATAATAAAAAACAAACTCACATTTGGAAGAACGAAACAGAGCTCAAATAGCAAATAGCGGCGATCGTGAGGGGTCCACCCACGATCGACGCTATTTGCTATTTGAGCTCTGTTTCGTTCTTCCAAATGTGAGTTTGTTTTTTATTATTTTAATAAACTAGTGTTTTAAAACGTTATTACGCTATGTGAGTTTTGTTTGCTCCTTGCATGGCATATGAAACTACACGTTTGGCTTATGCTGGATTACCTATGGGAGAGGAAGCCGTGCGGACCCCCCCTTTTCTTTCCACCATCTGTTGATGACATCTGACAAGACGCATTTCCCAGAACCAGTGATTATTATGCTTTTTTGACTTGTCTGGCGTATGCCATTTCAGGTCAATTTTCTCCGGTAAGCCTCCTCTACTCCTGGTGTTGGCCCTGGCACTGACGTACAATCTATGCACACTTGTGGTTTCCCTTCTGCCCGCTCACCAGTTTTGGTGCGACTTTGGTGCGACTTCTGCCCACTCGCCAGATTTGGTGCGACTAAAATTCTGTGAATACCATCTGGCCATGCATCACCCCCTTTGAACTCTGATGTTTTCTTCACTATTTTTCTACACATTTTTTATGTACTTTTAAAGTTTTAATATGTTTGGTGTCTAGCTCATGGAACCAGCACGGGTTTCTACTAATCACTAGCACATTTGATGATTAAGCATTATTGTGTATTTACTTTATATGTGATCAACACTGATTAATTATTTGACACTATCCATTTTATGATCATACATTTTTTGGTAGTATTCACTATTTTTATATGTCTTTATTGTAATACACACGGCTGTGGATGTGATATATAGCGCCACACTTTTGTTTCTTTTGTTTTTTTCTGCCTTGAGTCTATAGGTGTGTTGGCTGCTTTTCACTTTCTTTCTAAACGTAGCGCTGTACTTAAATTTTATATTAGATGATGTACATAGCTTTCCGAAAACATCACAGCACACTGTCCTAGTATTTCCCTTAAAGGCCTTAGGTTCTGGTGCAGCATTGGGCTGGCCCTTGGGTGGATTTATGTAAATATCAAATTGCATCGATGGGTGGATGTCAGCCTGAAGGAGTGGGTATTCCTAGAAGGGCTGAATTTGCCTGCAGATCACCCTAGGTCAGTGATGGCGAACCTTGGCACCCCAGATGTTTTGGATTTACATTTCCCACGATGCTCATGCACACTGCAGTGTAGTTGAGCTTCATGGTAAAGGTAGTTCCAAAACATCTGGGGTGCCAAGGTTCGCCATCACTGCCCTAGGTAATGGCCACGTGTGATGCTGAGCCTCTTTGATTGAAAAACTGAAGTCCAATGATTGAAAAGGGATGGGACAGGCCAGTGATGGAAATAAGACGGGCTCCATCTGACTTGCTTCAGCTGCCCTTGCACATTGTGAGAAGCTCACAGTGTGCGATGAAATCAGAGTAAGCCATTTCAGTACAGGCTTCATATTTGAAAGAATAAAGTGTCGGTGTTCCTTTAAAGCCTGGTTGGACATGTAATTCCATTAACCTTTACGGGTTGCATTCTGTGTCACAGAAGGCACATGGTAGCCTCCAGGAGTCCTGTGTGCGGGTCTGACTCATGCAGTTTGAAGGTCACCATGAGAACATAATGCGGTAATATCATCCCATTTTGTGCGCAGTGTGCGATGGATCAGGAGATTATGCGGTAATCGTTCTCTCTATTTTCACTCTCCCGACATTAATAAATGCGTAATGAAAATATCTGAAAGGAGATCAGAAGATGATGGGGAAATAAGAGCCTCTTTTTTTTTTCTTTTCTTCATCAAGCAGACACCATGGTACCATGGTACACAGTGATATCTGATATTTGGTTTATTCAATTATATAATACCGACATATTACAGAGAACACTGAGCTATTCACGTCAGTCTTTTGAAGGAGATGACGAGTCGGCATCACTGTCATGGCGACACGCCAACGTCAGAACCAGTGTGATTACCAATTGCCTTGTACAGTTAATCATTCTTGGTAGAAATTGGAGGCTGTCACTGCTAAACTGTTGTTGGGAAAAATAGGATTTTACTCACCATAAAATCTTTTTCTTGGAGTCCATTGAGAGACACAGTATGCCTTAGGCCCCTTGTGCATGGGGCCATCCAGGTCCAGTCCCAGCATTTCAACAGGCTGTGGCTGGACAGGGCTGAACACTGTACCAAGTGCTACCGGTGTTTAGGGCCCTGTGCATTCTGGGGCGAGGTTCTGGATCACAGAAGACCAAAAGCATGATTGTAAATATACAAGGGTAGGATCTATGTTCCTTGATGGACTCAAAAAATGATTTTAATGTAAGTACAAAAATTCATTTTTCTTCTTCGTCCACAGAAAACCTTCAGGATGTTCAAAAGACGTCCATATGAGTGGTAGGCAACACAGCAAACAAATGTTAACAGGCCCAAGGAAACAAAAAAACAGATAGAGCCTGCCTGCAGCTCAAGGAGCTGCCTTAAGGACCGTATGCCCGATCTAGTATCATTTGAAGCTGAAATGTCCCCTGATAGAACTTAGAGAATATGTGTGTAGTGCCCTGCCCATCCTCCGGAGGCCTAGTGGTGACCTCCAGAGACAGGAAGGGCCAACATTCCTCCTCAGGGTGCAGGTTACTAGGCATTGTTGGTGTTGTGCAAGTTGGAAAGATGGACACCAGTCACTTTTAGAAATGAACAAGAGAAGTTTATTTCTCTTAACAGGAAAACTGTGGGAGAGAGGGGTAGGGCACAAGAAATCCTTAGGCAAATGCAATTGCAAATCAGCAGACCGGCAGACTCCTCAGGCAAAATGTAGAAAAAGGTAGACAGCAATACAGAAAAAGTGCCTTTAAGCTGGACCCAGTGATCTGTAATTTCGTAGCAACAGCTGTCTCCTATAGCAACACACTCAACTCACAGCATCTCACTGAATTTCCTCGGATGAGTTCTCTCCTGAAGCTACCCCAGTCCCCGCCGCCAGCTTTTGAAGAGTTTCCTCTGGTACTTCCTCAGAACTCCATCCCTCTCAGCATGCCACCGGCAAGAGGTGTTGACCCTCTGGCAAGTTCCTCTCCCATGCCTCCCGGCATCAAACAGGCTCTCTCCGACAGAGCCCCTGTACACATGGCTAGGCCTCAGGCTTGTTGCCTTATGAGGAGTTTATGAGTAATCTCCATTAGCAACTGGGAATATTTGTGTGTATATATATATATATATATATATATATATATATATATATAGTTTAGGATAAGAAATAAGATTAGTGTGTATGTAATATTGTTGTTAGTAAGGGGTTAACTTAGCTAGATGTAAATATAGCTTTGCCCGAGAAGATCTAATTCATTTAACAGTTCCTTTTGGTTTGCAAGAAGGTTAGGTGGGGATGTGTTTTGGGGAGACTTCTGCTATTTACCTGTCGTAATATTCAAAGGCAAGGAAGAGATACCATCTGAGTGTGTAGACTTGACGGGGCCAAATTCATTAGCTAGATAAAGGCTTTGTAGTCCTCTTTGTTAACCAACCATTTATCCATATCAAAGGGTGTTTGATATGCTTAGAATATTTCTTTGATCTGTTCAGAAATGGACAATTTACCCCGGCTATGACCGTGCATGGTTAAGTGCCCCATTCAAGAGAAGGTGACAACCTCCTCTTTAATTAATATCTCTGCAAATTTATTATCACTAACTCATTAATCCAAGAAAGGAGGTGCTATTGAGGGGCTGAGCTATGCTAAGTTAAGGGAAGAAGAAATTGTCCAATCTTGGAGCAGATACGCCCGGAGGGAGTAGAGGGCTAACAGAATACCCAATCAGAGTGGCCCTGTTCAAGTCAATGAGAGATGGGCCTATAACAGTAGTCCCCAAAGAGAGTGAGAGGGAGATGAAACTGACCTGGGCCCAGAACCAATAATAGAGGTAACATTCAGAGCATCTCCCAGCACTTAACTTATATTGTGATGAATATACTCCATATTCTTGTATTGTAACCTAATATTTCCTCCCTTGATTAAGACTATAGATATTTTCTGTGTATTAGATTAGACTTTTAACAATACTCTAATAAATGTTATTATGTTAAAGCTTTCACTTCTGGTCAAAAGAACTCTCATTTAACCCACTTCATATCTTGTGATTAATAAATCATAAATATAGAGTGGAAAGGGTAACAGGCTTCAGGCCTACACCTCCGCAGCTGCTCCTCACACACCCACCCAGAACGCAGTCTGGGTGGAAAGAACCCAGATCATATGACCTCCTCCGAATAAATACCTTCTCCCAGCATCCTCAGCGGTCAAAGAAACCCCTACTGATTGGCTGAGAGAAGTATACACACTCATAACCTGAATTCACTGTAATTTATAATACTAATAACAAAGGTAACAGTGCCACCTATTGACAAAAGAGAGAAACCACAGTTAAACACAGGCTTAGGAGAAACCCATTTGATCAAAAGACTACAAATTAGCCGGGCTAGCTACCACCTAGCACAACTAAATTGATTATCAGCCCTGTTTAGGACAAGGGTGCTACATGTGAACAGAAGACCAGATGGCAACCTTGTACATCTGGGAAGCAGTTGTTTAATGCCAAAAAGCCCTCACAAATTTACTAGCATGTGCCTTGACAGCAAGGGGAGGAACCCAATCCTTTGAGACCCTAAACTTAAATGATGGTCTGTCTGCCACCTACAGATAGTGGACAAGAAGCTAGTGCACCTATCAATTTTTGTTGAAGCCAGATAGTGGCCATGCTAGTTAAGGTGAAAAGAGAAAATACCATAGGCAAGAAGGAAGTCTTGGGCCTCAACACCACCTTGTCTCTATGCAAAACCAGAAAGGGATCCATGCAGGATAAGGCTGCTAGTTCAGACACTAGCTTAGCGGAAGCTGGGACCCGGAAGTGACATGACCAGAAGGTGCCTCCGGTCACGTCACTTCCAGGTCCGGTTCGTCTCACAGAGGCAGTGGAACGCACGTCGATTCCCAGCACGAGCAGGGCAGAGTGCGGCTTCCATCTGGCCCACATGCGAATTCTCCTAGTGCCGGGACACAGGCACGAATTTATGTAAGCAGACATTTTTATGATTTTATATGTTTAAATAAAAAGCAGAATTACGCTATTGGTCCTTCCTTGTCTTCTCATTCCATATGGCATTGTGGTGGAGAGGAGAGTTCAGCTCAGAAGGTTTTTGATTCCACACCAGGCAACAAGATTGTTATAACAAGCGCATTTAGACCTTCTTTTTGGCTAAAGAGGTCATAGCTATCTGGTGAGCAGGTCTATTTACTTGAGCATCTTGGGTGTGATTTGGATATCATTTAAGGAATTCTACACTTATTCATCAATTTAATCACATTTGTTTGAACACTTCACTGAAGAATATGGGCTTTTCACTTTGATTCAATTTTTATTGTTAATTATTTATTATACCACCATTTACGTTATTTCCATTGCCAAATACTTATATGAAAATATCATTTATAATTAGTCACAGCGCCCCCTACCCACATTACACATATAAGTAAATAGAAACAGAATATATACATCAAGTTCATATACAAAATGATACAATAAAGTGGCAAATATTCCCCCCCAAAATTTTTTGGTATCATAAAATCTTTTTAACTATATGTAGAGTCAGCCTGGGGTATGGTTAAAGAGGAAGTAAACAGGCTGAATTATTGTTTTTTTTTTTTTTTCTGACCTGTAAAGTAAAGGCAAAATGTGCTAGTATGCATCACATACTAGCACATTATGTGAAACTTACCTGCAAACTAAGCCCTCCACCAATGCGTTGTCATTGCTGGAGGCCACAACCATCTTCACCCGTCTTCCTTCCGGGTCCGCGGACTCTGGCTTTGTGACTTGCCAGAGCCACGTGACGTCACTCCTGCGCATGCACGCGGGAGGCGCCGGTCACGGCACAGGGCTCTGAAGAAGGGTGGCAAGGGTGATGGATGACATCATCGGGTGCATAAACAGTAAATATCTCCTAAACGGCGCACGTTTAGGAGATATTTACAGTACCTGTAGGTAAGCCTTATTATAGGCTTACCTATAGGTACAATTCATCTTTGTAAACATACAACCACTTTAAGAGAAGGTTCATGAAGAGGGCAGGTACTTCTGGTTATTAGTCAGCTGGTCTGAGAGTTTGTGTGCAGCTGTTTTGCTAACAGTGAGGAAGAGACCTGCATGCAGGTTGGAAGGCTCCACAGGTGGACTGTGACCTGCTGGGTGAGCTGGCCTGTAACTTTGCTATGTTAGCTATGCTGTGGCTGGGATGCTGAGCATTATTTAAAAAGACTGTATTATACTGATGAGCCTTTTTGCATGAATTTATTGCACTGAATGAATACTGGACTGCACAGAACACTTTAGTATAATAAAAAAAATGTTGGATACCAAACAATGTTTTGGGGAATATTTGCCACTTTTTTTGTTGTATATAATTTTGTATATGAATTTTATGTACAGTGGATATAAAAAGTCTACACACCCCTGTTAAAATGTCAGGTTTCCGTGATGTAAAAAAATGAGTCAAAGATAAATAATTTCAGAACTTTTTCCACCTTTATTGTGACCTTTAAACTGTACAACTCAATTGAAAAACAAACTGAAATCTTTTTTTGGGGGATGGGAGTAAAAATAAAATAATATGGTACACATCTGCCATCATTTAAAGTGCCTCTGATTAACCCCAAATAAAGTTCAGCTGTTCTAGTAGGTCTTTCCTGACATTTTCTTGGTCGCATCCTACAGCAAAAGCCATGGTCCACAGATTACTTCCAAAGTATCAGAGGGATCTCATTGTTAAAAGGTATCAGTCAGGAGAAGGGATTTCTAAGGCATTAGATATACCAGGGAACACAGTGAAGACAGTCATCATCAAGTGGAGAAAATATGGCACAACAGTGACATTACCAAGAACTGGACGTCCCTCCAAAAATGTTGAAAAGACCAGAAGAAAACTGGCCAGGCTGCTAAGAGGCCTACAGCAACATCAAAGGAGCTGCAGAAATATCTGGCAAGTACTGGCTGTGTGGTACATGTGACAACAATCTCCTGTACTCTTCATATATCTGGGTTATGGGGTAGAGTGACAAGACGGAAGCCTTTTCTTACCAAGAAAAACATCCAAGCCCAGCTAAATTTTGCAAAAACACATCTGAAGTCTCCTAAAAGCATGTGGGAAAATGTGTTATGCTTTGATGAAACCAAGGTTGAACTTTTTGGCCATAATTCCAAAAGATATGTTTGGCGCAAAAACAACACTGCACATCACCAAAAGAACACCATACCCACCGTGAAGCATGGTGGTGGCAGCATCATGCTTTGGGGCTGTTTTCTTCAGCTGGAACAGGGGCCTTAGGCTGGATTCACATCTATGCACTTTTTGTGCTCCTTGCATTTTGCAGATTTACACTACAGAATGTGTTCCATAGGAAACCATGTTAAGTGGACTGTAGTGCAAATCTGCAAAGAGCAAAAAGCACTAAAACTGCATAGGTGTGAATCCAGCCTTAGCCAGGGTAGAGGGAATTATGAACATTTCCAAATAACCAGTCAATATTGGCACCAAACTTTCAGGCTTCTGCTAGAAAGCTGAATATGAAAAGGAACTTCATCTTTCAGCATGACAACGACCCAAAGCATACATCCAAATCAACAAAGGAATGGCTCCACCGGAAGAAGATTAAAGTTTTGGAATGGCCCAGCCAGAGCCCAGACCTGAATCCCATTGAAAATCTGTGGGGTGATCTGAAGAGGGCTGTGCAGAGGAGATGTCCTTGCCATCTGACAGATTTGGAGTGTTTTTACAAAGAAGAGTGGGCAAATATTGACAAGTCAAAATGTGCCATGCTGATAGACTCATACCCAAAAAGACTGAGTGCTGTAATAAAATCAAAAGGTGCTTCAACAAAGTATTAGTGTAAGGGTGCGCACACTTATGCAACCATATTATTATTTTTTTTATTTTTTATTTTTACTTCCCTCCACCTAAAAGATTTCAGTTTGTTTTTCAATTGAGTTTTACAGTTTATAGGTCACATTAAAGGTGGAAAAAGTTCTAAAATTATTTATCATTTTGTTTCTTTTTTTTTTTTTTTTACATCACAGAAACCTGACATTTTAACAGGGGTGTCTAGACTTTTTATATCCACTGTATATATTTTGATATTATAATAAAGTGCCCCGTGCAGACCAATATTGCATGGGACACTTTATAGATTTATGTTATTAATTTGGACATTTTCTGATAAATTTTATGAATGGATTTACTGCACTGAATAAATAGTGGACTGCACAGGACATTTTATTATAATAAAAAAAAATGTTTTGATATGTTATGACACAGGATTTTTAATTTTTTTTTTATATTTGCCACTTTATTGTTGCATATAATTTTGTATATTGATTGTATATATATATTTGTATATATTTTATTTCTATGTACTTATATATTGATGAGGTGCACATATTTACGGCTGAATTTAGTCTACACATCAATGAGATTTGGTCCTGAAAAAGCTAAAAAAAATTCTATTGTGGGTTAAAAAATGAACTTCATAATATTGTATATTGCAGCACGGGAAATATTTAATGTCATAGAACATATAGTGAGATATATGTGGAAGACTGTTGTTCTTTAATTAGTCTTGGAGTGGGAGAAGAGTGCTTTGTGATTCTCCTAAATACTGCCCGTTATCTTATGCCAAAAAAATATTTAAAAAAAAGTAGAAGCTCTCCGACAGTCCTGGAACAGTGACATAGATTTTATTGTCATTGTAAAAGAGCGTGTAACTGGGATTCTAGCCAATATGCTGAATGGGAGAGAAGTGTATAGACACGGTATAATGGTAGTAGCACTATGTATACTCTCGCCAGAAAAGATAAGGCGGCCAAGTCCGATAAAGAGCTTAAAATAATAAATAGGCCACAGGAAAAAAATAGCTTTTTAAGTGATAACAATTTAGTAACAACAGAACACTCCACTGGAAGGGCAAAATGCTGAATTTGTGCAGCTTTTATATGAAGCCTGAGCCCCCAAGTCTCAAGCCACCCTCCTCCTCTGGAGCACCCCTTGCATGCTTTATTTTTTGTTTCCACGGGTCTTCATTCTGGTTGCGTGGTCATACAGTGCCTTGAAAAAGTATTCACACCCCTTGAAATTTTCCACATTTTGTCATGTTACAACCAAAAACGTAAATGTATGTTATTGGGATTTTATGTGATGGACCAACACAAAGAGGCACATAATTGTGAAGTGGAAGGAAAATGATAAATGGTTTTTAATTTTTTTTACAAATAAATATGTGAAATGTGGGGTACATTTGTATTCAACTCTCCTGAGTCAATACCTTGTAGAACCACCTTTCTCTGCAATTACAGCTGCAAGTCTTTTTGGGGATGTCTCTACCATCTTTGCACATCTAGAGAGTGACATTTTTGCCCATTTTTCTTTGCAAAATAGCTCAAGTTCTGTCAGATTGGATGGAGAACATCTGTGAACAGCAATTTTCAAGTCTTGCCACAGATTCTCAATTGGATTTAGGTCTGGACTTTGACTGGGCCATTCTAACACATGAATATGCTTTGATCTAAACCATTCCATTGTAGCTCTAGCTGTATGTTTAGGGTCGTTGTCCTGCTGGAAGGTGAACCTCCGCCTCAGTCTCAAGTCTTTTGCAGACTCTAACAGGTTTTCTTCTAAGATTTCCCTGTATTTGGCTCCATCCATCTTCTCATCAACTCTGAGCAGCTTCCCTGTTCCTGCTGAAGAAAAGCATCCCCACAACATGATGCTGCCACCACTATGTTTCACAGTGGGGATGGTGTGTTCAGGGTGATGTCAAGTGTTAGTTGGTTAGTTTTGCGTTTAGGCCATCTGACCAGAGCACCTTCTTTCACATGTTTGCTGTGTCTCCCACATAGCTTCTCGCAAACTGCAAATGGGACTTCTTATGACTTTTTTTCAACAATGTCTTTCTTCTTGTTACTCTTCCATAAAGGTCAGATTTGTGGAGAGCACAACTAATAGTTGTCCTGTGGACAGATTCTCCCACCTGAGCTGTGGATCTCTGCAGCTCCTCCAGAGTTACCATGGGCCTCTTGGCTGCTTCTCTGATGAATGCTCTCCTTGTCCATCCTGCCAGTTTAGGTGGACGGCCATGTCTTGGTAGGTTTGCAGTTGTGCCATACTCTTTCCATTTTTGAATGATGGATTGTACAGAGCTCCATGAGATGTTCAAAGCTTGGGATATTTTCTTTATAACTTAACCCTGCTTTAAACTTCTCCAGAACTTTATCCCTGACCTTGTCTGGTGTGTTCCTTGGGCTTCATGATGCTGTGTGTTCACTAAGGTTCTCTAACAAACTTCTGAGGGCTTCACAGAACAGCTGTATTTATACTGAGATTAAATTACACACAGGTGGACGCTATTTACTAATTAGGTGACTTCTTAAGGCAATTGGTTCCACTAGATTTTAGTTAGTGGTATCAAAGTAAAGGGGGCTGAATACAAATGCACATCACACTTTCAGATATTTAGTTGCAAAAAATATTGAAAACCATTTATCATTTTCCTTCCACTTCACAATTATGTGCCACTTTGTGTTGGTCTATCACATTAAATCCCAATAAAATACATTTATGTTTTTTGGTTGTAACATGACAAAATGTGGAAAATTTCAAGACGTATGAATAGTTTTTCAAGGTACTGTATGTCACCAACATACTGGCAAGGTTGTTTCAAAGTGCAAAGCTCTTTATTCTTGTATTATTCCATCTGACAGTTACTAGCACCCTTCTCACGGAGCTCTGAGAACTAAGCGATCAGTGGTGTTTGATTGCTCGGTTCTCAGTCTTAGAGCCAGCGGGGAGATAGATGCAGCATCCACCTAGATAAGTATGATTCTAAAAAAAAAAAAAAAAAACTATACGGTAGTTCAGCTTTATGCACCTCTGAAAATTAACATTGCTAGATGTTAATTTTCAGAGGTGCATAAAGTAGATGCTTCCTATAACGTAACAAATCTTAATTTTTTTGAGTCAAATCTACAAACTGCTGACGTGTGTTACAAGCGCCTTTTATCCCGCAGTTATTTGTTCTGACAAAGTACAAAAGCAGAATATCGTGTGGATTGATAAAACATCTGTAAAGGAAAAAAGAAAAAAAGTTTCATGTCTTCAGTAGTGTATTGTCTTCATTAGCTTTGATGTCCTGCTCTGTTACATCCAAACATACATCTCAATGAATGGGCACAGTCTGCTCGGTAGAACGGTGCACTGTTGTCAGCAGTAGAGGAAGGATGTTAGGACACGTCGGGTATCAGTATAAGTAATGCGGATTAAAGAGTTCAATTCCTTCACAGAAGATAATCTCTAGGGACCTGTAGCCTACATCTATCATAAGAGCCACAGCCGTGAGACTGCAGCCAATAAATTATCCAGTATTGTCACTGGCAATAATAAGAGGGCCGGAATTGCTGATCTGAAATGCTATGCATCTGGCTGTCATGGTGGTAGTTACCACCATGAGCAACTGACCCCAGAAAAGTGTTTAGACCACCAGTTCTTGTGTTGTATAATTGTTCCAGGCTAAAGGCTCTAAAGAATAATAGCCAGAGAATTAGTATGACAGCCTGGTACGTAGAATTTTCAGATGGAGGCCAACAATAGCTACCTACCTACATATTACACGGATAATTTATTTTCTTTTACCAAAAAGTTTTATTAATGAGAAGTTGACAGAGATGGCTCGAAGGCCTACTCTGTTCATAAGTTTTTAATTTCCCGGCGGCTCAGTGGTTAGCACGTCTGCTTTGCAGCAGTGAGGTCCCCAGTCTAAATCCAGGTTTAGCCAGGACACTCTCTGCATGGAATTTGCATGTTCTCCCTGTGCTTGCATGGGTTTCCTCCCGCACTCCAAAGACATGCCAGTATGAGATAGAGATCTTAGTCTGCAAGTTCCTGGGGGGGCAAGGACTGCTATAATTCTACGGCAGGGGTGCCAAACTCAATTTCATTGCGGGCCGCATGAGCATTATGGTTGCCCTCAAAGGGCCAGTTGTATCTGTAATGCCCCATACACACGAGCGGAATTTCCGTCGGAAAAATCTTGGATGGTTTTTCCGACGGAATTCCGCTCAAGCTTGGCTTGCATACACACGGTCACACAAAAGTTCTCTGAACTTTCGACCGTCAAGAACGCGGTGACGTACGACACTATGACGAGCCGAGAAAATGAAGTTCAATGCTTCCGAGCATGCGTTGAATTGTTTCCGAGCATGCGTAGGAATTTTGCGTGTCGGAATTGCTACAGACGATCGGAATTTCCGACCGGAATTTTTTCTGTCGGAAAAAAAGAGAACCTGCTCTCAATCTTTTGCTGGCGGAAATTCCGCCAGCAAAATCCGATGAAGCTCGCATCGGACTTTTGCTGGCGGAATTTCCGATTGTGTGTACGGGGCATAAGACCTCAGAGCAGTGTCTAGAGCACCCAACCACCCCTCACCTCAGAAGTCAAGAGACCCCCACCTTGGGCTGCTGGGGGTGGAGCTGGGAAGCAGAAACTGCAGGGTCTAGAGGAGGACCAGAGGAGCTATTAAATAATGAAGAAAATGGGGCAAAGAAGTGCCCCAGAAAAGCCCCTGGAGAATCATCACAGTATATCGGGAATAGTACGACTGGATTGGCTCAGGGCGAACGTGGTGCCTATATTTGAAAAGGGATCAAAGTCTTTACCAAGTAACTATAGACCTGTTAGTTTAACTTCTGTAGTCGGGAAGATACTGGAACATTTAATAAAAGACCACATAGACGAGTTCTTGCTGGAAAAAAAACATTTTAAGCAACAGACAGCATGGATTCATGAAAGACAGAAGTTGTCAGACAAACCTGATTTCTTTTTATGAGGAGGTAAGTAAAACCTTGGACAGAGGGGTGGCTGTGGACGTGGTATACTTGGATTTTGCAAAAGCGTTCGAC
The DNA here is from genome assembly GCA_037952835.1 of Lithobates septentrionalis. Taxonomy (NCBI): domain Eukaryota; kingdom Metazoa; phylum Chordata; class Amphibia; order Anura; family Ranidae; genus Lithobates; species Lithobates septentrionalis. Next base: position 168,211 of record JBBDGP010004005.1, on the reverse strand, counting down.
ACAGTTCCCCACACACGGCTCATGTGTAAGGTAAAGTCTACAGGCTTGGAAATATCAGTTTGTAAATGGATAGAAAACTGGCTAAAAGACAGAATTCAGAGAGTAGTGGTTAATGATTCTTACTCTGAATGGTCTAGGGTTATCAGTGGTGTACCCCAAGGTTCAGTGTTGGGACCCTTTTCTTTAATATCTTTATAAATGATATTGGGTCTGGGATCAAAAGTAACATTTCTGTCTTTGCAGATGACACCAAACTATGCAGTGGAATAACATCCTTATAGGATGTCTCCGATTTACAAGCCGACCTCAATGCTCTGTCTAATTGGGCGTCTATGTGGATGAGGTTTAATGTCGAGAAATGTAAAGTTATGCACTTGGGGGCTAAGAATTTGCATGCATCATACATACTAGGGGGAGTACAACTGGGGGAATCCATAGTGGAGAAGGATCTGGGGGCTTTGGTAGATCATAAGCTCAATAATAGCATGCAATGCCAAGCTGCGGTTTCCAAAGCGAGCAAAGTCCTTTCTTGTATTAAGAGAGGTATGGACTCCAGAGAGAGAGATATTTTTTTGCCCCTGTTCAAATCATTAGTAAGACCTCATCTGGAATATGTAGTTCAGTTTTGGGCACCAGTTCTCAAAAAGGATATCGGGGAACTGGAGAAAGTGCAGAGAATGGCAACCAAACTGATAAGAGGCATGGAGGAGCTCAGCTATGAGGAAAGATTAGAGGAAGTGAATTTATTCCCTCTTGAGAAGAGGAGATTAAGGGGGGATTTGATGAACATGTTCAAATATATAAAGGGTCCATATAGTGAACTTGGTGTTGAGTTATTCACTTTACGGTCAACACAGAGGACAAGGGGGCACCCTTTACGTCTGGAGGAAAAGAGATGTCATCTCCAAATACGGAAAGGTTTCTTCACAGTAAGAGCTGTGAAAATGTGGAATAGACTCCCTCCAGAGGTGGTTCTGGCCAGCTCAGTAGATTGCTTTAAGAAAGGCCTGGATTCTTTCCTAAATGTACATAATATAACTGGGTACTAACATTTATAGGTAAAGTTGATCCAGGGAAAATCCGATTGCCTCTTGGGGGATCAGGAAGGATTTTTTCCCCCTGCTGTAGCAAATTGGAGCGTGCTCTGCTGGGGTTTTTTGCCTTCCTCTGGATCAACTGTGGGTATAAAATTGGGTATATTGGATTGTACGATATTTTTTTTTGTTTTTTTTTTTTGTTTTTTTTATGGTTGAACTGGATGGACTTGTGTGTTTTTTCAACCTGACTAACTATATATCCAAAAATTAATAATAAACTTTATTACTATATCAAAAAAGTGTGCGTAAATTCCAAAAAACATTTAGAAGGTACAAGTAAGGGGTGCATCCCCATCGTACACTGGGTATGATGGGGATGCACCCCTTACTTGTACCTTCTAAATGTTTTTTGGAATTTTCACACACTTTTTTGACAAAATTTATTATTAATTTTTGGATATACCGTGATGATTCTCCAAGGGCTTTTCTGGGGCACTTCTTTGCCCCATTTTCTTCATTATTTAATAGCTCCTTTTTTTGCTACTATATGACGAATCGGTAATCCTCCTTTTTTTCTAATTTTGTTGAGTCCCTCAACAGCAGCAAATCGGATTCATGTCTGTTTTTATTCTTTACGGAGGACCGGAGGAGGGCTGGAACCAGCTGCCGGGGTCTACTAAATGCTGAGACCAGGGGAGGCGGATGAGGGGGTGCTGCGTCTGCACAGAGAGGAGTTCTATCCTCTCTGCTGCCGATTGCGGAGACAAGGTGGGGGTGGAGGAAATGGAGGTGCTGCCGCTGCAGGAGAGGTGCCCGAGCCACATGAAATGGACTGGTGGGTGGGCCTGATTCAACCTGTGGGCCCAGGACTGGTGCTACCACTAGGCAAACTAGGCAGCCGCCTAGGGCACCCAGCCGCTGGTTTTCCTCTTCGTCTGCATGCTCTGCAGGCTGCAGCATGTAACTAAGTCAGTCTCAGGCAGCCGCTCCATCTGACCGATAGTGAAATTAGAGGCACAGCACTGGAGCCTGGAGGACATATCGAGAGTCTCCCAACAGAATGGAAGCAAACATCCCCTGCCGCTGCGCGCCTCTATGATCATCAGTGACCGACCTGTCTTTCTCTCTCAGAGACTCTCTGGTGATCGTCCCAGTACAGCCAGCTCTGCCTTACACACAATGCATCCCTTACAGCAGGGGGGCCCAACTGATGGCCCTCTGATGTGGCTCACCACCTCCTGCTCTGAAATGGTGGGTCAAAAAGCCCAGATTACGGGTTCCCGAATCACCATCCCCGAGCATCAGTGTGAAGAACGGATCTGGCACTAGAGGAATCAGAGCTGATGCTTTCTGTATAACGCCGGCTCCTGTCACATGGGCAGGACAAAGGGGTGGGGTCAGGGGCGGCAAAATGAGGTTTCGCCTAGGGTGTCGAAAATCCTTGCACCAGCCCTGTGTGGGCCTTGTGTTTGACACACGTGTTCTATAGTATGTAAAGCACTGCATAAATTAATGGCGCTTTAGAAATGCTTGTGATAAAACATATACTAAAAGCTGCCATTGCTGACCTCTAAAAAAAACAAAAAAAAAAAAAAAAAGAAAAGCTACTTTTCAAGCTTCTATACTAATCCGCTTGTTTCAATACTTTTTGTCAGTTCTCCTTTGCACTGACTTCACTTGGAGTGTGCTTGTTCCTGGACAGTGAGACAACATTCTTAAGCAATTAGGCCAAGGCGAAGCAATCAGAGCTTTTTTTGCTTACAAGAGGGGGGAGCATAAGGATGACCTCATCAATCTTCTGCTGCGCTATTTTCCAACGGCTCAGATGGTTTCTGGGCCAGGCTGCCTTGCTTAAAGCTGATCCCCAGGTTTCAGTGAACTTTAACTACTTCAATACCGGGCACTTACACCCCCTTCCTGCCCAGGCCAATTTTCAGCTTTCAGCGCGGTCGCTGTTTAAATGACAATTGCGCGGTCATGCTACGCTGTACCCAAACAGAATTTTTATCATTTTGTTCCCACAAATAGAGCTTTTGTTTGGTGGTATTTGATCACCTCTGCGTTTTTTATTTTTTGCTAAACACATAAAAAAGCCCGAAAATTTTGAAAAAAAAAAAAAAAGTTTTTCTTTTGTTTCTGTTATAAAATTTTGTAAATAAGTAAGTTTTTCCTTCACTGATGGGCACTGATAAGGCGGCACTGATAAGGCGGCACTGATGAGGTGGCACCAATGAGGTGGCACTGAAGGGCACTGACAGGCACTGATGGGCACTGGTAGGCGGAACTGATGGGCACTAATATGCAGCACTGATAGGGCGGCACCAATGAGGTGGCACTGAAGGGCACTGATAGGCACTGATAGGTGGTACTGATGGGCATTGATAGGCGGCACTGATGGGCACTCATGGGTGGCACTGGTGGGCACTGATAGGCGACACTGATGGGCACTGAAAGGCTGCATTGATGGGTACTCTGGGTGGCACTGATAGGCGGCACTGCTGGCACTGATAGGCAGCACTGCTGGGCACTGATACGTGGCACTGATGGGCACTGATATGCGGCACTGATAGGCATCACTGATGGCACTGGCAGGCATTGGGGATGGGCACTGGTTGGCAGCTGCCTGGGCACTAATTAGCATTTCCCTGGTGGTCTAGGGTGGCATACCTGGTGGTCCAGTGTGGTGGCATCCCTGGTGGTCCTGGGTGGGCATCCGAGGGGGGGCTGCGCTGATAAACAATCAGCACAGACCCCCCCCTGTCAGGAGAGCAGCCGATCGGCTTTCCTCTACTCGCGTCTGTCAGACACGAGTGAGGAAAAGCCGATTAACGGCTCTTCCTGTTTACTTCGTGATCAACCGTGATTGGACACGGCTGATCACGTGGTAAAGAGTCTCCGTCAGAGGCTCTTTACCGAGAACGGTGTAGCGGTGTGTCAGACTGACACACACACCACCGATTGTCACGATGCGCGCCCCCAAGGGCGCGCAAGAGCGGTTGTTTTGGAGGGCCGTCATATGATGTCCACCCAGAACTAGAGCCGCACCACCCAGCCGTCATTTGAGGGCCAACGGGCAGAAAGCGGTGAAATAGTTAGTGTGCACCAAGCTGGTCCAAATGAATTCTTTACTTGACTAACAGATGCAGCAGCTGGGAGTGCTCAATAAACTGAATGGAGCCTCAGTTTAGGTCCACAGTATACAGCACTGTGTTCCAGCAGCGGGATGGGAACTACCCCTTCTGTTCCCGAAAAAAAAATCAAGTGACACTGACATATAATCACACACATAGTTTGGACTTGATGGACTTGTGTCTCTTTTTTAACCTCACCTATTACAGTATGTAACTATGTAAGTAAGGCTGAGCGCTGCTCAGCCATTCACAGGGAGCTTTGTATTTGTTTGAATGAATACAAAACCTCCTCTGATTGGCAAAGGTGGAGATCATGACATCATCCATCTGCTTCAGCTAAACAGAGGAAGATTTGTATTCATAGAATACAAAGCTTTCCGTGAATGGCTGAGTAATGCTCACCCCATCTCAATTTTGTTCCATGAGCGGGAGAGGAACTTCCCGTCTTAGGCCTGATTCACACCTATGCATTTTTAGTGCTTTTTGCATATTGGAGATTTGCACTACAGTCCATTTAAAGTGGTTGTAAACTCTGTACAACCACTTTTACTTACAGGTAAGCCTATAAATAAGGCTTACCTGTAGGTGCTGGAAATATGTCATAAACCTGCACGGTTTAGGAGATATTTACAATATACACTTGCGCTGACGTCATTGGCGCATGCGCACTCTAGAGCAGGCATGATCGTGTCGTTTCTAAAGGGATCATGATGTGACTGGCGGCTCCAGAGCGCATGCGCGGCAGTGACGTCAAGCGACTCCGGCCAGTCACAGAGCCGGAGTCCGTAGCCCCGGAAGGAAAAGGGCTGAAGATGGACGCTTCCAGCCAGCGGGGACAGCGGTGACATCACAGGTTTCGTTTTCAATTAATTAATTAATTCAATTTCATGAATTAAAAAAAAAACAGTAAAGTTAGCCAAATTTTTTTGTATAATTTGAAAGATGATGTTACGCCAAGTAAAGAGATGCCTAATATGTCATGCTTTGAAATTGCGCACACTCGTGGAATGGCGATAAACTACGGTACTTAAAAATCTCCATATGTATAGAGAAATAGGGGAATGGGAGTTTAACCGATTCAGCCCCGGAAGATTTTACCCCCTTCCTGACCAGAGCACTTTTTGTGATTCATCACTGCGCCGCTTTAACTGACAATTGCGCAGTCGTGCCACGTTGCACCCAAACAAAATTGACGTCCTTTTTTTCCCACAAATAGAGCTTTCTTTTGGTGGTATTTGATCACCTCTGCGGTTTTTATTTTTTGCGCTATAAACAAAAAAAGAGCGACAATTTTGAAAAAAAAAAGCAATATTTTTTACTTTTTGCGATAATAAATATCTCCCAAAAATATATAAAAAAAAACATTTTTTTCCCTCAGTTTAGGATGATATGTATTTTTCTACATATTTTTGGTAAAAAAAATCGCAATAAGCGTATATTGATTGCTTTGTGCAAAAGTTATAGCATCTACAAAATAGGGGTTAATTTTATGGCATTTTTATTATTCATTTTATGTTATTAGTAATGGCAGCGATCTACGATTTTTATCATGACTGTGACATTATGGCGGACACATTGGGCACTTTTGACACTATTTTGGGACCATTGTTATTTATACAGTGATCAGTGCCATAAAAATGCACTGATTACTGTATAAATGACACTGGCAGGGAAGGGGTTAAACACTAGGGGGCGATCAAGGGGTAAAATGTGTCCTAGGGAGTGATTCTAATTCTGGGGGGATGGGCTTCCACTCACGTGACAGCGATCACTGCTCCCGATGACAGGGAGCAGTGATCTCTGTCATGTCACTAGGCAGAACGGGGAAATGCCTTGTTTACATAGGCATCTCCCCATTCTGTGGCTCCGTGACACGGTCACCGGGAGACCGGCGGTCATTGTGTCCGCGGGTCTCGCGGGCACCGTCACGCTGTATGCGGCGGGCGTGTGCACCCGCTAGCCCCGCCAATTAAAGGGGACGTACAGGTACGCCCATTTGCCCACCGATGCCATTGTGCCGACATATATCAGCATGCAGCGGTCGGCAAGTAGTTAAAGGTACACATAATCAAAATTATCAAAATTGTATTATATAAACATTAAAAATGTTAAAAACAACATATGAAAGTTCATTTGATCGAGGTACAAAGGATTTGCGGCTCTACATGTTTCCCCATAAAAATGGCTTCTTCAGGAGCTTATTGTACACCTTATGTACACTATCACTACAAATAAGCAGACAAAAATATTAAGTATATTTAATCAACAGAAAGGTCATTTAAACAATTCATAAAACAATTTATAGAGACCATAAGGTCTAAGGTTATACAAAATATATATACAATCGTTTACATAGATCATCTGACAATCGGATCCTTATCCCAAGTACAAGCACCACTCCAAAGGACTGTCAAGACCCCCGAGAAAACAGTTCTAGCAAAGCATCAGTATGTCACAAAGGGGATATACCCCTTAATTGGACCTGCAGAAAGATATCATGGTTTAAACGTGGAAAAAATACATGATACCAAATAAGCCCTGATTAATCCACTTCCACCTACCCTGTATCAATAGGAAGCCAGGAGGAACAAAATGGCATTTTAGAGGGAAAACCTCATCGAAAAACTCCCAAATATAGCTAGATAACCCTGACAGGAGCCCCTCTGACTCCTGGAACAAGGCCTCCTGTCTCCCGACTCCTGGCTGGGACACTTCTGACCCCTGGGGGAGATGTGCAGGCACTACCAAAGAGTAGATGGGTGACAGTCAGGAAGGGTAGAGGGGGAAGTGCCAGGGAGGCCGATCCAGGACTGGAGCATCCCAATAAGTACGCTCCATTGAGTGACATTGGTGAAACCAGTCAGGGACCAGCACTGCTGGAGCTGAGGGACTCTCCTAGCTGCCGGGGGAAGAACTCCTCCAGTGAGAATGGGGGGGAAGCGAAGGGAAAGGAAAGACAGATTCTGGTGGTAGGGTACTCAATTCTTAGAAGGACAGAGAGGGCAATCTGTAACCAAGACCTGAAGCGCCGAACAGTATGTTGTCTACCGGGCGCTCGAGTTCGGCACATCACGGATCTGGTGGACAGATTACTGGGAGGGGCTGGGGAAGACCCGGCTGTCATGGTGCACGTTGGCACCAATGACAAAGTCAGAGGCAGATGGAGTCTCCTAAAGAACGATTTTAGGGACTTAGGAGCTAAATTGAGGAAAAGGACCTCCAAGGTAGTATTCTCAGGAATACTACCGGTACATCGAGCCACACCAGAAAGGCAGAGGGAGATTAGAAAGTAAACAAGTGGCTGAAGAGCTGGTGTAGTAAGGAGGGGTTTGGGTTCCTGGAGGACTGGGCTGACTTCTCAGTCGATAAACGGTACTATAGAAGGGACGGACTGCACCTAAATGAGGAGGGTGCAGATCTGCTGGGAATGAAGTTGGCCGAAAAGTTAGAGGGGTTTTTTAAACTAGGTGATGGGGGGAGGATCCAGAGGTAGAGATAGTCAGCGCGGAAGATATTCCAGAAGGTAGTATTGGGGCATTAGTGGTAGGTTGACCAAAGCACAAAACACAAGGTAAGTATAGTAACAAGTCCTAGTTGCAATCTCAAAACACCGAATACAAGGACAATATGCGACCGGTCTAAACTATGTGGCATGTTCACCAATGCCAGGAGCATGGCGGACAAGATGGGTGAACTAGAGATACTGTTGTACGAGCAGATTTTGGATTTTGTGGGAATTTCAGAGACCTGGTTCAACAGCTCTCATGATTGGCTGGCAAACATTCAAGGGTATACCCTATACCGCAAGAAAAGAGAGGGTAAAAAAAGGGGGAGGGGTATGCCTATATATCAAGAATAATGCACAAGTGAATGTGAGAGATGACATCACCGAGGGACCTAGGGAGGAGGTGGAATCCTTATGGGTAGAGCTCCAAAGGGATGAAGCTAAGGGCAAAATAATACTGGGAGTATGCTATAGGCCCCCTAACCTGAGGGAGGAAGTGGAGACAGATCTCCTATCACAATTTGGATTAGCAGCAAGGATAGGAAAGACATAGACTGGGCGGAGGGAACCGCACATTCATTTAAGGCTCGCCAGTTCCTTAATGTCTTGCAGGACAATTTTATGGGTCAGATGGTAGACGCGCCAACTAGAAATAAAACATTACTGGATCTACTGATTACCAACAATACAGACCTGATCACGGGTGTGGAAATACGGGGCAATTTAGGTAACAGCGATCACAAGTCAATTAGTTTCAGTATACATCACACAAATAGGAAACATAAAGGGAATACAAAGACACTGAATTTCAAAAGAGCCAACTTCCCTAAACTACAAACCTTGCTAAAAGGCATAAATTGGCATAAAATATTAGGAACAAAGAATATGGAGGAGAGATCAGTTTGCTTTAAGAGCATATTAAATAAGGGCATTAGCCAATGTATCCCATTGGGTAATAAATTTAAAAGAGCGAACAAAAGTCCTGGGTGGCTTAACTCCAATGTAAAAATGCATATAAAAGCAAAGGAGAAGGCCTTCAAAAAATACAAGGTTGAGGGATCATCCTCAGCATTCAGACTTTATAAAGAATGCAACAAGAAATGTAAGGGTGCAATTAGGACGGCTAAGATAGAACATGAAAGACACATAGCAGAGGATAGCAAAAAAAAATCCAAAGAAATTCTTTAAGTATGTAAACAGTAAAAAAGGGAGGACAAACCATATTGGCCCCATAAAGAATGAGGAAGGACATCTGGTTACAAAGGATGGGGAGATGGCAAAGGTGTTGAATCTATTCTTCTCCTCAGTCTTCACAAATAAATCGGGGGGCTTCAGTAACCAAAACTGCAGTGTTTATCCTCATGACACAACACAGGAAGCACCTCCATGGTTAACAGAGGACAAAATTAAAATTAGACTTGAGAAACTTAACATTAATAAATCACCGGGACCAGATGGCTTGCATCCGAGTGTATTTAGGGAACTCAGTCAAGTGATTGCCAGACCGTTGTTCCTAATTTTTACAGACAGTCTACTGACTGGAATGGTACCAGCCGATTGGAAAAAAGCCAATGTAGCACCAATATTTAAAAAGGGCCCAAAATTTATCCCTGGGAATTACAGACCAGTTAGCCTAACATCAATAGTATGTAAACTCTTGGAGGGGATGATAAGGGATTATATACAAGATTTTAGTAATGAGAACGGTATCATTAGCAGTAATCAGCATGGATTCATGAAGAATCATTCTTGCCAAACCAATCTACTAACCTTCTATGAGGAGGTGAGTTGCCATCTAGATAAAGGAAGGCCCGTAGACGTGGTGTATCGGGATTTTGCAAAAGCATTTGACACAGTTCCCCATAAACGTTTACTGTACAAAATAAGGTCCGTTGGCATGGACCATAGGGTGAGTACATGGATTGAAAACTGGCTACAAGGGCGAGTTCAGAGGGTGGTGATAAATGGGGAGTACTTAATCCTATTTAATTTGTTCATAAACGACCTGGAGGATGGGATAAACAGTTCAATCTCTGTATTTGCAGACGATACTAAGCTAAGCAGGGCAATAACTTCTCCGCAGGATGTGGAAACCTTGCAAAAAGATCTGAACAAATTAATGGGGTGGGCAACTACATGGCAAATGAGGTTCAATGTAGAAAAATGTAAAATAATGCATTTGGGTGGCAAAAATATGAATGCAATCTATACACTGGGGGGAGAACCTCTGGGGAAATCTAGGATGGAAAAGGACCTGGGGGTCCTAGTAGATAGCTGCTAACAAAGCAAACAGAATATTGGCATGCATTAAAAAGGGGATCAACTCCAGAGATAAAACGATAATTCTCCCGCTCTACAAGACTCTGGTCCAGCCGCACCTAGGGTATGCTGTCTAGTTATGGGCACCAGTCCTCAGGAAGGATGTACTGGAAATGCAGCGAGTGACCTTTTTCTCTCTGGAGAAGAGATGTTTGAGAGGGGATATGGTTTCAATATACAAATACCGTACTGGTGACCCTACAATAGAAATAAAACTTTTTCGCAGAAGAGATTTTAACAAGAGTTGTGGCCACTCATTAAAATTAGAAGAAAAGAGGTTTAACCTTAAACTACGTAGAGGGTTCTTTACTGTAAGAGCGGCAAGGATGTGGAAATCCCTTCCACAGGCGGTGGTCTCGGCGGGGAGCATCGATAGCTTCAAGAAACTATTAGATAATCACCTGAATGACCACAACATACAGGGATATACAATGTAATACTGACACATAATCACACATAGGTTGGACTTGATGGACTTGTGTCTTTTTTTAACCTCACCTACTATGTAACTATGTAACCTTCTGTCTCCAGTATGGGAGCCTTAATCTAGCCTCAGGATTGAGAATGCCAACATGTACTGTGACATATTGAAGCAGAGAATGATCCCCCCTTCGGAGACTGGGTCGCAGGGCAGTATTCCAACATGATAACGACCCCAAACACACCTCCAAGACGATCACTGCCTTGCTAAAGAAGCTGAGGGTAAAGGTGATGGACTGGCCAAGCATGTCTCCAGACCTAAACCCTATTGAGCATCTGTGGGGCACCATCAAACGGAAGGTGGAGGAGCGCAAGGTCTCCAACATCTACCAGCTCTGTGATGTCATCAAGGAGGAGTGGAAGAGGACTGTGAACCTGTGAAGCTCTGGTGAACTCCATGCCCAAGAGGGTTAAGGCAATGCTCGAAAATAATGGTGGCCACACAAAATCTTGACACTTTGGGCCCAATTTGGACATTTTCACTTAGGGGTGTACTCACTTTTGTTGCCAGCAGTTTAGACATTAATGGCTGTGTGTTGAGTTATTTTGAGGGGACAGCAAATTTACACTGTTATACAAGCTGTACACTCACTACTTTACATTGTAGCAAAGTGTCATTTCTTCAGTGTTGTCACATGAAAAGATATAACAAAATATTTACAAAAATGTGAGGGGTGTAATCACTTGTGAGATACTGTGTGCGTATGTATGTATGTATGTGTACACACACACAGTAAGTGCATCCCATGGAAATTGAAACAGTTTACTTTTTCAACATATTTGGGAGAAAAAACAAAAAAAAAACATAACTTGGCCTTACAATTCATTCACTAAATAGTATCGTTTACCTACATACAATGAATCTAACCATTAAAACAGACGCCCCTTGGAAACGTTTGACTCTTCTCTTTGTCTTCCAATATCCATTTCTTTTTTCCTGATTTAATGACCAGTGTGTTTCTTCTCTGTAAGACTTGACACCATGACATCTCTGAGAACGCAGGGAAGACCGGGGAGCAGAGATGTAAATTATCAGAAAAATACACTTTTGCACTGGTTCTTGACAGCGACTGTTTAATTTTCTTCCACATGAAATTTGTAAGAGAATTACTTGGTCTCCTGAAAAGAACGGGTGATCTGGGGTCACTGAGGATACGATCATCTCCAGTAAGAAAACTGGACTCTAAGGCTGGGTTCACACTGGTGCGAATTGCATGCGGATTTCCCTGCATCCAATTTGCATGACAGGAGATTGTGAGATTGAGAGCCGGTTCACACACCGCCGGAGCAGCCGTGGAGTGAATTGCCCAGAGGTCCTGTGCGTCTTTGGCTCAGTTTCAGGTCCGAATTCAGCCAAAAATTTGAGTCTGATTCATCCCTGAAACAAAGAACTGGGACGCACCGGACCCCTGCTGTCAGCCGCTTCCGTCTGCAGTGTGAACCCAGCCTAAGAGTGGTCTTAGTATTGGAGTGAATTCGATATTCCAGTCGCACACGTTCCCGGACAAATGGCAAAAACATTAATGGGTGCTGTAACGATTACCAGTTGGGTTCTGGAAACATCAGACAAAAGTACATCTTCGCCAGCACACCATGGATCAGCAAGCAGAACTGTCCAAAAAAGGTTCTTTAATAGAAAAAAGTCACATCACAAGAGAGGTGCAACGTTTCGGGGCCGCGCAGGACCCCTTCGTCAGGCAAGTGATGGGGTGCACAGTGAAAAACACAATATATATATATAGTGACCACCAATTGGGGAAAAAAAAGTGCAGAATGAGAGAAATAGTCCTCCCCCCCCCTCCCTCTGACGTCAGATTGACGTCAGAATCCCACCTAAATCATTATAAATCATTATATATGCAGATAAAATACAAGTTTAGTCATTATGAATCATTATATATGCAGATAAAATACAAGTTCTAAACTTGTATTTTATCTGCATATATAATGATTTATAATGATTTAGGCGGGATTCTGACGCCAATCTGACGTCAGAGGGAGGGGGAGGGGACTATTTCTCTCATTCTGCACTTTTTTTTCCCAATTCGTGGCCACTATATATATATATATATATTGTGTTTTTCACTGTGCACCCCATCACTTGCCTGACGAAGGGGTCCTGCGCGGCCCCGAAATGTTGCACATCTCTTGTAATGTGACTTTTTTCTATTAAAGAACCTTTTTTGGACAGTTCTGCTTGCTGATCCATGGTGTGCTGGCGAAGATGTACTTTAGTATTGGAGTGGACTCCAAGCATGACAGCGAATCCTGTATGATGCCAGTTTCATGAACTTCCAGCAAATAACTGGCCTGGAATTGTGAATTTCTTCGAACTATGACATCTGTACATGGCGATTTCCATAAAGAAGGAGTCTTTAAGCTTCTAACCTCCTTCGCATGTCTTCTTTTGAGGGATTTTGTATGTTTTGACTGTAGTGTTTCTCCTGAGATTTCTTCCACATCATCAAAGAGATCGGAAGAAGCATTGTAGCTTCCAGGACTTGCATTAGTTGGTTCCAGGTTGTCAGGATCAAAGTCTTATGCCGCGTACACACGATCGGATTTTCCGACAACAAAATCCATGTTTTTTTTCCGACGGATGTTGGCTCAAACTTGTCTTGCATACACACGCTCACACAAATCTTGTCGGAAATTCCGAATGTCAAGAACGCGGTGACGTACAACACGTATGACGAGCCGAGAAAAATGAAGTTCAATAGCAAGTGCGGCTCTTCTGCTTGATTCTGAGCATGCGTGGAACTTTGTGCGTCGGAATTGTGTACACACAATCAGAATTTACGACAACGGATTTTATTGTTGGAAAATTTGAGATCCAGCTCTCAAATTGTGTTTATCAGAAATTCCGACTGAAAATGTCAGATGGAGCCTACACACGGTCGGAATTTCCGACAACAAGCTCACATCGAAAATTTCCCGTCGGAGAAATCGTTTCCGATTTGTTCTCATGATCTACATCTCCTGTCTCTTTAAGATGAGAAGAGCTATAATGCCCTACAGAAAGGATATACTTGTTTATGTTTTTATCGATAGTGTTTATTTCTAAGTTTCTTTTATCTTCTGCAACTATATAAAGTGCGTTTTCATTCATGTAAAAAGGTGGCGTGGTGAGAACTCACTGCACTGGCTACACTAACAACTGAGTCTTTCGATAAGAAGTCACATATAAAATATTTCTCTAAAAGTCCTTGAAGATTTTCTGATGCAGGACTAGCCAATGCCTCTTTAGTATTGTCCCTTTGAATAATTTCAGATGGCTCTCTTGATGCAATGGTGTTAGATCTGGTGTCCCCCCAAGTAGTGTGGCGCTCTGGTCTTTGTAGGTGTTTTCATTTTGATTTTCTTACTAGATGATGCTAATAAGGTTTTATTGAGGTCATGAGCAGTTTTGGAATGGCCTTCATAAAACTCTTCCTTTTTGTTGCTGACTCTAAACTTATTCTCTTTGACGCTAAAGTTAAATCTTTCCTCTTCCGAGTTCTCAGGTCTTGCTATAAACTCGCTGAGGCTTTCAGAGAACGGGAATTCATCCCAAGTTCCATTTTCGTCTTGATGGCTTTCAGCTGTCTGCGTCTTTTGGGAAGGAAAACGCTTGAGGCAGGCTGAACAGTCTTGGCACCCGTAACTGTTTGAATTACAAACATTTTGCAGATGGCGGTGATGCCGACAGCTCACCCATGAGGATAGGCGGTTTGCATGTGATGAGCACTGATTGTAGACACATGCATTGGTGCGGGGCTTAACTATATTCTCTAAAGGATTTTTAACCCCTTAGAGGACTGTTCTTTGGAATGCAGAGATGATCTTTAACTATGACTTTATGACCTGCAGGTTTTGCATTGCCCTGGGCAAGGACGGCGCTTTCTTTTGAATTTATGTTCCCCCCTCACGAGACTGCCCCTTGGCCTTGTTTGTCTGACTTGGGCTGGGACTGCAGGATGGAGTTTCTGCTGATGTGTTCAGTGTGGGTGAGGAGGCTAGGCCAGTAATCTGCAAACTGGTTTGCACTCTGAAGGAGACTATGGCTGCTCTCAGAATCTGTCAAATCCCAGAAGCCTTTGTGAGAAGACTGCGCAGAGAGCTCGCATCTGGTGTTTATAATGTTGCTTGATATGAACTCCATCAGACGATGGTAGCGGTTTGGGATGCTGACAGCGTGGTCGCCGTTTATGGGAATTATCTGGCAGGCGAGTTACTCGATCCGTCCCTCTGCAGATGATCTGGAACCTGTTATGGAACGCGAATGCATAGTTAAAAGAGTTGAACTCCAGCCAAAGCAATTAATTATCTTTTTGGATATAGGAAGGTTTATTATTTTATTTTTGCTGTATTGTCATTGATTATAATCCCCCTCCCCCCATGTCACCAAGACCGGAATTAAGATGAAATTTAGTCTACAGGGGACAGAGGTGCTAACCCCTTCCCCACTCTACATACAGTATATTAGTCTCTTCTTCTAAAGTAAAACAGGTGACAGAAAAATAGAAAGGCCTGTCCCTGTGAATTTGCTAGTTGTCTTTCATGGTAATTCAGGGGCTTCATTATAGATCTGGAACAAGTGTGGAGATCCAGAGGTTCAATACCTGCATGCTTGTTCTAGTTTATAACGCAAAAGCCAGTGAGCCAGCATGACAGCCAGGCCAGCAACTTTCCTAGGAGAAGCATCTCTCATGTCTCTTAGCAAGCTTCCGTAAGTTCACCTTTACAGGAAATCTGTAAGTTAAATTTACACTGGACCCCCCCCCCCCCCTCCTGCACCAAGGCGCCACTTCACCGGTTCAGGGAATCCCCGCAGCTTAATCACCTATCCATACCGCTCAGTGTGTACAAACAAGAGGCATTCTAATTGGTCAGCACCATCACATGGATGGCGCTGAGTAATCAGAATCCGTCTAGCCTGTGTTGTCAGCACTGCGAAAAGAGGAGAGAATGCAAGGAGGATTTCAAATCCCTGGACCAGTGGAGTGGCGTCCTGCTGCCTGACAGAGGGGGATCACGGGATGCTTGTACAGCAGGACCAGGGGGGTGATGGGGAGGGGTTTCAGTGTATAGTTCACCTTACACATTTTCTGTAAGGATGAACTTACCCTTTAAAGCTGCATTCCAGGAAATCAGGGGCACACTGAGTTCCAGTCCAAGGAGCTTATTTCTATTGATATCTGACAGGTTTATTGTATTGCTCTACCGGGAATTACACTCAGACACTTAGGGCTGTGAGAGAGGAGAAAGGCACACAGAGCAGCTATGCCTGCCCCGCCCCTCTGCTGCCCATTCAGGGAAG
The DNA here is from genome assembly GCA_037952835.1 of Lithobates septentrionalis. Taxonomy (NCBI): domain Eukaryota; kingdom Metazoa; phylum Chordata; class Amphibia; order Anura; family Ranidae; genus Lithobates; species Lithobates septentrionalis. Next base: position 152,440 of record JBBDGP010004005.1, on the reverse strand, counting down.
CCTCTGTATTTTGTGAATGTGTTCACATAATATAAAGGCTTCTGTGAATGGGCAGGAGTAGATGAGGCGTGGGCATAGCAACTGCAGCGACTCTCCTATTCAAGATGCAGAGCTCAGAAGGATCAGTGTTAATCTCCCAGAACTACAGCGATAGCTGTCTTCTGGGAGTACTATGAAGCTGTCAGATATAAATAATAGAGCTAAACCCAGGAGGTGTCATGCACCTTGCTGGACTTAACTCATAGGGGGAGATTTGCTAGAACTGGTGCACACCAGTCAGCTTCCAGGTTTTATTGTCAAAAGCTTAATTGAACAAGCTGAAGTTAGAAGTTGATTGGTTACGATTCACAGCTTCACCAGATTCTGAGTGCACCAGTTTTAGTAAATCTCATCCACAGCATGCCTTCCTTTTTTACAAAGGAGCTCAACTCCTTGAATTCAGCTTTAAACAAAAGGAACACCATGGATAAGATACAAGCTCTGTGTAATAGAAAAAAGCCCCGATTCGAGCCATTATAATGGCAACTGACTTCCTGTTAGTTATTCTTCTTCTATGCAGATAGCTCTTGGCTCTTAATTGTTCTCCATGCTACATGGCTGCTTTATCTTGAAAACTGGCAACGTTTTTCAGCATCTGTGTCACATAATTACACATGAACAGGGGCGGACTGACCATTCAGGCACTCAGGCAGTGCCCGAGTGCCCAGGGTCAGGGGGGTCCCATGAGTGGCTCAGTCCGCCCCTGGATGTGCCCAAAGCTTATCATGCAGGATAGGGGAAGTTTATGCACCGTGGAGGCAGTGAGCTATGTCATCCCTGCCTGCAGTTGATGCGGCTATATGAGAGGACTTGGGTGCTGGCCGGAATTACAGAGCGATCATGGAGCCATGAGGATGATAGCAGTGACAAGTGCTCCGGCCACCTCTCCTCCTGGGGAAGTCAGCAGAGGGGCGGGGCCACAGTATACATCCCTACCGCGGGGGACAGAGTGTGAGAGAGCTGGAGGCTGCAGAGTGAAGACAGAGTAGAGTCATGTCGGGTTATACTATAAAGAGAAAAGAGCTGGTGTGGGATGGGTAGAGGTACTACTCAGTCCCCATTAGTATGCACACAAGAAAAAACAAAAATGCCCATGGGACTTTTAACCACTTACCCACTGGGCACTTAAACCCCCTTCCTAACCAGACCAATTTTCAGTTTTCGGTGCTCTCACATTTTGAATGACAATTACTCAGTCATGCAACACTGCACCTATATGAAATTTTTGTCCTTTTTTTCATACAAACAGAGCTTTCTTTTGGTGGTATTTAATGACCGCTGGGTTTTTTATTTTTTGCGCTATAAAAGAAAAAAGACCGAAAATCCTGTAAAAAAAATGCATTTTTCTTTGTTTCTGTTATAAAGTTTTACAAATTATTAATTTTTCTTCATAAATTTTGGCCAAAATGTATACTGCTACATATCTTTGGTAAAAATAACCCAAATCGCTGTATATTATTTGGTCTTTGTGAAATTTATAGAGTCCACAAGCTATGGTGCCTATCTTTGAAAATTGATCACACCTGAAGTACTGATGGCCTATCTCATTTCTTGAGACCCTAACAAGCCAAGAAAGTAGAAATACCCCCCAAATGACCCCTTTTTGGAAAGTAGACATTCCAAGGTATTTAGTAAGAGGCATGGTGAGTTTTTTGAAGTTGTAATTTTTTTTTAATTTTTTCCCACAATTCTTTGCAAAATCAAGAAGGTTATTTCTCACACACAGCATATGCATACCCCAAATTACACCTCAGAACACATTCTGCTACTTTTCCTGAGTATGGTGATACAACATGTGTGAGACTTTTACACAGCCTGGCCACATACAGAGGCCCAACATGCAGGGAGCACCATCAGGAGTTCTTGGAGCATAAATTACACATCTCATTTCTTGACTGCCTCTTACACTTTTGAAGGCCCTGGAGCACCAGTACAATGGTAACGCCCCAAAAATGACCCCATTTTGGAAAGAAAACAACCCCAATGTATAATCTATGAGGCATAATGAGTCTTTTGAACATGTCATTTTTTTCTACAAGTTTTTGGTAAATGTGTAAAGAAAATGAAAACACATTTTTTTTTACACAAAGTTTTCCATTTATACAATATTTCTAACACATAGCTTGTACATACCAAAAATTACACCCCGAAATAGATTCTCCTGCTCCTCCTGCTCCTCCTGAGTACGGCAATACCACATGTGGGAGACTTTTCCACAGCCTGGCCACATAGAGAGGCCCAACATGCAGGGAGCACTATCAGGTGTTCTAGAGGCATAAATGTCAAATCAAATTTGAGTACCTACTACACTTTTATGAGGCACTCTAGTGGCATGGATGATAACTGATGTGGCATGGATGAGGATGAATGGGGATGGATGAGCCGTGGATAGGGATGGATGAGCCGTGGATGGGGATGGCTGAGTATGGATGGGATGACTAAGCATGAATGAGTATGGCTGAGTACGGCCAGGTACGGCTGGGTATGGCTGAGTATGACTGGGTATGGCTGAGTATGGATGGGGGTGGATTGGATGGCTGAGCATGGATGGATGGATGAGTATTGCTGGGTATGGATGGCTAAGCATGAATGGATGGCTGAGCATGGATGAGTATTGCTGATTAGGGATAGATGTCTGAGCATGGATGGCTGGCTGACTATGGATGGCTACCTGAGCATGGATGGATGGATGGCTGGATGAGGCTGCAATGGGCACAAATCAGCGCTGTGGGCACTACACATCCAGCCCACAGCTCTGCAGCCCCCTTTCTCTCCCCTCACACTGTAGCGATCAGTACACAGAGAGGAAAGAGGAACCGGACATGACGCCAGTTTGTTTACAAGTGATCGCTCCATCATTTGACGGAGCGATCACATGGTAAACGGCCACTGTCAGCCGGATATTCCCGGGTGTGCACCTGTCAGGAAAGAAACAAGTACCAGCCTTGCCAATATCGCCGCCTTCCTACGCACATGCGCGGTAGAGCGGCACTCCGGCGCATCCCTGGGCACATTTCAGCAGAACGTTGAATGCGAGTGTGCGATTCAGTGGAACGGCGAATGCGAGTGTGCGATTCAGTGGAACGGCGAATGCGAGCGTGCGATTCAGCGGAACGGCGCGATTCTGGGAGGACGTCATAGTACGCCCTCCCAGAGTTATCAAGCTGTGCTGTAGCCGTCATTTGGCTATGGCGCGGTCGGCAAGTGGTTAAAGAGCACACCTCAAAACATACCAAGTAAAATTTATAACTGATTCATTCAATGCACATTTAAAAACAACATGTGAAGGAAACATGTGAAAGAAAAAAATATATCAAATGTCATTATATTGGTAAATATTGCATTCATGTAATCACCATTTCCATGAGACCTGGATGTGTCACAAAGATGACTGTCAGTAGTCTGGAATAGCTGTACTAGGTCTCGACGCGTTTCGTGAGAAGAGTCTCGCTTCTTTGGGAGAAGCACAGATAGATGCAATTGATGAAACACTCCTGGCCTACTGATGTAGTATGGATGACTCTTTTTATAAAAAGCATTTTTTGTTGTGTGCATACAGTCATGTCGGGGCTAGCCACCTGACCTGCCTTGTGTGCAGCAGGTCAGTGTGTAATCACAGCAGTAATCACAGCAGTTTAGTGTCTGTCTATAATCACCAGCCAGGCTGACTGAGTGTTCCTTCTTGACCAGGTGCTATTCCCTACCCCTAGTACACTGATATCTGTACACTGAGTGCCACTCAGTATACAGATATTAGTGTTAGGGAAAAGTTTATAGTCTAGATGTCAGTTATATATAGGGACTAGCACTTAGTGCTATTCCCTATGTGTTACACTGACATCTATACATTGAGTACTTTTCCCTAACACTGATATCTGTATACTGCGTGCTATTCCTTATGTACAACACTGATATATGTACACTTCAGCGGAAAGAACACCCCTTACATTGGTGGTCAGCAGAAAGAATGTTCCTTACATTGGTGGTCAGCAGAAAGAATGTTCCTTACATTGGTGGTCAGTGGGAAGAATGCTCCTTACATTGGTGATCAGTGGGAAGAATGCTCCTTACATTGGTGGTTAGTGAAAATTATATAAAGTCAATAAAAATTATTTAAAAAAATTTAAATTAGTGTGTGTGTAAAAGGTCAATGAGTTTCTGGACTCCTGACAGACCCTTGCATCTTTCATTGCACTGACGTTTCTGGATTCTGAGTCATGGGAAAAGCAAAAGAATTGTCAAAGGATCTGCGGGAAAAGGTAGTTGGACTGTATAAAACAGGAAAGGGATATACAAAGATATCCAAGGAATTGAGAATGCCAATCAGCAGTGTTCAAACTCTAAGAAGTGGAAAATGAGGGGTTCTGTTGAAACCAAACCACGGTCAGGTAGACCAACTAAAATTTCAGCCACAACCGCCAGGAAAATTGTTCGGGATGCAAAGAAAAACCCACAAATAACTTCAGGTGAAATAATACAGGACTCTCTGAAAACATGTGGTGTGGCTGTTTGAAGATGCACAATAAGGAGACACTTGAAGAAAGTATGGACTGCATGGTTGAGTCACCAGAAGAAAGCCATTACTACGCAAATGCCACAACGTATCCCCCTTACAATACGCCAAACAGCAAAGAGACAAGCCTCAAACCTTCTGGCACAAAGTCATTTGGATTGATGAGACCGAAATTAGCTTTTTGGCCACAACCATAAATAATACATTTGGAGAGGAGTCAACAAGGCCTATGATGAAAGGTACACCATTCAAACTGTGAAACACGGAGGTGGATCACTGGTGTTTTGGGGATGTGTGAGCTACAAAGGCACAGGAAATTCAGTCAAAATTGATGGCAAGATGAATGCAGTATGTTATCAAAAAATACTGGAGGAACATTTGCATTCATCAGCCAGGAAGCTGCGCATGGGATGTACTTGGACATTCCAACATGACAATGATACAAAACACAAGGCCATGTTGACCTGTAATTGGCTACAGCAGAATAAAGTGAAGGTTCTGGAGTGCCCATCTCAGTCTCCTGACTTCAATATCATTGAGTCACTCTGGGGAGATCTCAAACTTGCAGTTCATGCAAAACAGCCCAAGAATTTACAGGAACTGGAGGCTTTTTGCCAAGAGGAATGGGCAGCTTTACCATCTGAGAAGATAAAGAGCCTCATCCACAAATACCACAAAAGACTTCAAGCTGTCATTGATGTTAAAGGGGGCAATACACAGTATTAAGAACTGGGGTATGTAAACTTTAGATCAGTTTCATTTTCGGTAGTTTCTGTTGTCATTATTATTTGAAAAGAGTAAACACAGTTGATTGATAATAAATGGCTTCAGCCAAACACTAACCATGAGTGAAAGAAAAGTTTTTGTGTTATCATTCATATTCTCTGAAAAATGGCCAAACAATCATAAAGTCTGCCAGAGTATGTTAACTTATTAGCACAACTGTACATATATATATATATATATATATATATATATATATATATATATATATATATATATATATTGGCCCTTGGGAAGGCCAGATTGCTTGCACATTTTTGCTAAGACCGATGTGCACCTCACCCAGAAAGAGGGGAACGACATCAGTTCCTCTCTGTACAGGGCAGCCATTGCCACCGGCTGCATCGCTTCTGGGCACCACGATGGGACCGGAGAGCCCAGGAGAGGCGGTGGTGGGAGGAGAAGGTGAGACCCCCTTCCGCCACCCACAGAAGTGTTCGAGTGGCTAATTAGCCACTCAGATCACTTCTGCCTTGTTCAGAATCGCTGGCTGAAATCATTGATAAGGAATGATGTCTGTAGGTGCAGGCATCTTTCCGGTATAACCACTCAAGCCGGAGAACATCCATGTACGCCCTGCCGGCGGGAAGTGGTTAAAAGTCAGCAGCTACACTTTTTGTAGCTGCTGACTTTTAACCACCTGCCGACCAGCCGCTGTAATTGTACAGCGGCAGGTCGGCTCCTTCACGCGAATCGCCGTCACAATAAAAGTGCATATTTTTAGTACTTATTACTGTAATAATGTCACTGGTTCCCAAAAAAAGTGTAAAAAAATGTCAGTTAGGTGTCTGATCTGTCCACCGCGATGTCGCAGTCACACTAAAAATCAAAGATCACCACCATTACTAGTAATAAAAAATAATAATAAAAATGGCATAAATCTATCCTCTATTTTGTAGACGCTATAAATTTTGCGCAAACCAATCAATATACGCTTATTGTGATTTTTTTTTTTACCAAAAATATGTAGAAGAATATATATTGGCCTAAACTGATGAAGAAATTAGCTTTTTTATATATTTTTTTGGGATATTTATTATAGCAAAAAGAAATATATTATTATTAAAAATATTAATTTTTTTTTCAAAATTGTCGCTCTTTTTTTGTTTATAGCGCAAAAAATAAAAACCGCAGAGGTGATCAAATACCACCAAAAGAAAGCTCTATTTGTGGGAAAAAAAGGACTTCAATTTTATTTGGGTACAACGTCGCACGACAGCGCAATTGTCAGTTAGAGCGACGCAGTGCGGTATCACAAAAAAATGGCCTGGTCGTTAAGGGGGTAAATCCTGACGGTCCTTAAGTGGTTAATAAACACAAAAACCACTGGAACTCCACTTTAAAGTGGTTCTAATGTCTAAGCATTTTCTTACTTTAATGCTATCTAAACATTAAGGTGAAAAAAAAAAAAAACAGCCTCCCCGTGAAGGGTGGGTGCCAGTCTGACAGAGAGACATTTCTAGCTGAGTGGCCCAAGGTAATGCCCGCATGTTATGCTTAGCCTCTATTTTAGAAAGAATTGAAATCCAAAGAATGAAGGGGGGGGGGGCAGGGACAGCGAGGCTAGGAAGAAATAAGCTAGATGATGCTGGACGGTCTTGGCACGGTGGCCAAGACCATACAGCGGTTTAACAGGACACGTTCCACTCAGAACAGGCCTCGCCATGGTCGATCAAAGAAGTTGAGTGAATGTGCTCAGCATCATATCCAGAGGTTGTCTTTGGGAAATAGACGTATGAGTGCTGCCAGCATTGCTGCAGAGGTTGAAGGGGTGGGGGGTCAGCCTGTCAGTGCTCAGACCATACGCCGCACACTGCATCAAATTGGTCTGCATGGCTGTTGTCCCAGAAGGAAGCCTCTTCTAAAGATGATGCACAAGGAAGCCTGCAAACAGTTTGCTGAAGACAAGCAGACTAAGGACATGGATTACTGGAACCATGTCCTGTGGTCTGATGAGACCAAGATAAACTTATTTGGTTCAGATGGTGCCAAGCATGTGTGGAGGCAACCAGGTGAGGAGTACAAAGACAAGTGTGTCTTGCCTACAGTCAAGCATGGTGGTGGGGGTGTCCTGGTCTGGGGCTGCATGAGTGCTGCCGGCACTGGGGAGCTACAGTTCATTGAGGGAACCATGAATGCCAACATGTACTGTGACATACTGAAGCAGAGCATGATCCCCTCCCTTCAGAGACTGGGCCACAGGGCAGTATTCTAACATGATAACGACCTCAAACACACCTCCAAGACGACCACTGCCTTGCTAAAGAAGCTGAGGGTAAAGGTGATGGACTGGCCAAGCATGTCTCCAGACCTAAACCCTATTGATCATCTGTGGGGCATCCTCAAACAGAAGGTGGAAGAGCGCAAGGTCTCTAACATCCACCAGCTCTATGATGTCTTCATGGAGGAGTGGAAGAGGACTCCAATGGCAACCTGTGAAACTCTGGTGAACTCCATGCCCAAGAGGGTTAAGGCAGTGCTGGAAAATAATGGTGGCCACACAAAATATTGACACTTTGGGCCCAATTTGGACATTTTCACTTAGGGGTGTACTCACTTTTGTTGCCAGCGGTTTAGACATTAATGGCTGTGTGTTGAGTTATTTTGAGGGGACAGCAAATTTACACTGTTATACAAGCTGTACACTCACTACTTTACATTGTAGCAAAGTGTCATTTCTTCAGTGTTGTCACATGAAAAGATAGAATAAAATATTTACAAAAATGTGAGGGGTATACTCACAGGGGTGTAAGATACTGTGTATATATATATATATATATATAAATATATATATATATATATATATATATATATATATATATATATTAGGGCTGCTCATCTTCACTGGTCTCACGATGCGATTCGATTACGATTATCTGGTCAACGATTCGATTCGATTCGATTCCGCGATGCATCACGATGCATCACGATTACCGACGAGCTCCCACTTCCGCTTGGGCCGCCTAGGTGGCCCTTCCACCCTGCAATCTTCTGGGACACATCACAGTTCCCAAAAGATTGCCCGGCTATGCAGGACAGCGCAGTGAGACATGCGCACCCGGCTGTGAAGCTGCAAGCTGTCACAGCCGGATGCCCACAGTAGTATTGCCAGCGCTGTGGACAGGCGGGGGAGAGAAGGGAGGGTTTGGGTGGCCACGTCGCTGGATTGTGGGACAGGTGAGTGTCTTTTTATTAAAAGTCAGAACATGCACTTTTTTTGTAGCTGCTGACTTCTAATAAACAAAAAATTGACTGGAACTCCGCTTTGAATTAAAAATAACCTCACTCCCTAAAAAGTGCAGTAATCCGGTGCACTACAGGGTACAGAGATTCACACACACTGCTGCTAGGAGGTCAAAAGGGAAAGAATCCACAGATGACAAACAGCCCTGTGAAGTTCCCTGTACTGTCTCTGTGCTGACCAGTGGCGGCTGGTGCTCAAAATTTTTTTGGGGGGTGCAAACAAACTGAAAAATACTGAACCTCCCCCGTCAAACGCAGCCATCTGTGCCCGTCAAACGCAGCCATTTGTGCCCGTCAAACGCAGCCACTTGTGCCCGTCAAACGCAGCCACCTGTGCCCATCAAATGCAGCCACCTGTGCCCATCAAATGCAGCCACCTGTGCCCAAACGCAGCCACTGTGCCCAAACGCAGCTACTTGTGCCCGCCAAACTCAGCCACCTGTGCCAAAACGCAGCCACCTGTGCCCAAACTCAGGCACCTGTGCCCAAACTCAGGCACTTGTGCCAGCCAAACTCAGCCACCTGTGCCAAAACGCAGCCACTTTTGCCCGCCAAACTCAGCCACCTGTGCCAAAACGCAGCCACCTGTGCCCAAACTCAGCCACTTGTGCCCAAACGCAGCCACTTGTGCCCACCAAACTTAGCCACCTGTGCCAAAACGCAGCCACTTGTGCCCGCCAAACTCAGCCACCTGTGCCAAAACGCAGCCACTTTTGCCCGCCAAACTCAGCCACCTGTGCCAAAACGCAGCCACCTGTGCCCAAACTCAGCCACCTGTGCCAAAACGCAGCCACTTGTGCCCGCCAAACTCAGCCACCTGTGCCCAAACTCAGCCACTTGTGCCCAAACGCAGCCACTTGTGCCCGCCAAACTCAGCCACCTGTGCCAAAACGAAGCCACCTGTGCCAAAACGCAGCCACTTGTGCCCGCCAAACGCAGCCACTTATGCCCAAATGCAGCCACCTGTGCCCAAATGCAGCCACCTGTGCCCAAATGCAGCCACCTATGCCCAAATGCAGCCACCTGTGCCCAAATACAGCCATCACTGACCCCCCCCCCCCAATTACTTTCTTTTAATAAATATATTACAAAGGATGGTGTGCCCCCGCTGTATGTGCTTTTAAAAATGATGTCACTTCATACCAAATTTCGCCGGTATACGATCATGTGACTCCCGGCCGTCCCGCCCCTCTCCGCTCTTCTCTTCCCTCTCTGCTCTCCGCTCACGTGTCTCCTGAGTCCTGACGTCAGCGGGGAATTCTCAGTCCCGCCCGCTGACTATAGTTATCGTATCAGAAGAGAGGCGGGCGGGACTGAGAAATCCCCGCTGACGTCAGGACTCAGGAGACGGAAGAGGAGAGCGAAGAAAAGAGCGGAGAGGGGCGGGGCGGGCCGGGAGTCACATGATCGTATACCGGCGAAGTTCGGTATGAAGTAACATTGTTTTTTAAAAAAGCACATACAGCGGGGCACACTATCCTTTGTAATATATTTATTAAAATAAAGACGGTTTAAAAATTTTCTCGAGCGCTTTCCCGGGAGGGGCGGGGCTACTAATGACGTCACCAAACATCGATTTTCGGGGGTTTTATGCATCGATGCCGCATCGGGGACACCCGAATCGCGATGCATCGATGCAACGATTAATTTCAGCACCCCTAATATATATATATATTAGCATGTTGATGAGGGAGGCAAAAGAGGAACCAGGTTAGGCAGACCATAACAGATTACTTCAGCTTTAAATAATGAGATATATACTGTATGTTGTGAGATTATGGTGATTAACAACTTGCCTACTGGGCACTTAAACCCCCTTCCTGCACAGGATAATTTTCAGCTAGGTACCTGGTAGCGAGCCTGACTTGTAGGAGAAGACCTCTCATACAACGCTGGTTCAAGAGCCACTGGAGTGGGGAGAGTGGTCTCCTGAGCACAGTGGGGTAGGAGTGCCTGTTGAGATGAAAGATTCTGATGCTGGAGCAGAGTAGAGATCCCTCCAGGGATGGCTGGACTGCAGGGGAGGTGATAACAGGAAGCAGAAGGCTGCAGCGCTGAGGATGCAGATGCAGAAGTCCCTGGAACAGGAGCTGAGGGTGCAACAGCACAGCAGCAAATGGCAGGCAGAGGCAGGGTCAGACAGTCCGGATCAGCAGGCAGCAAGGCGGTTAATACAGCAGGCAGAAGCAGAGTCGGTAGGCAGACAGAGGTCGGCAACGATATTGGTAGATGCAGTAGCAGGGTCAGGCAGGCCGGGTCGGATTGGAGAAAGAGGGATGGTCAGACAAGCCGGGCCAATAGGGTAATCAATCAATCAGGTACAGGTTTAGCAGATCCACAGAGCTGAGACAAAACATCAGCGCATCCCTGCAGCAGGAGAATATTTATGCACCTTTTGGCGGCAAATGGCGCTAATGCGAATGCGCGCGCGCCCGTGCGTACGCGCCCGCGCACCCACGCATGCCCGAGCGCTGCACTAACGCACCGTAACAGCTGGAGATTGCTGTATTGCCTGAACAGGGGCGCGCCGGCGCATAGGCGCACGCACATGCGCCGGTCTGGTGCTGACAGATCCCTGACATTGCCCCCCTCCAAAGGGCAGCCTCCGGATGCCCACACGCCTTCTTTTCTCAGGGTGGGCAGAGAAGTAATCGCCTGGCGTGGACATTGCTGTCTGGTTCCCATGAGTTACTTTCTGGGCCGTAACCTTTCCATTTAAATAGAAATTGATTTTGTCCTTGTCTTCTTCTACAGTCAAGAATAGCCTCAACCTCAAATTCCTCGCTTCCATCTACTAATACGGGTTCAGGAGGTCTAGTTCCTCTATCAGGGAAGGGATCAGGTATAGCAGGTTTAAGAAGAGACACATGAAATACCGGGTGAATCTTGAGAGAATCAGGCAAGGTCAGTTCATAAGATACTTCATTAATTTTCCTCTTAACCGGGAAGGGTCCCATAAATCTAGGTGCCAACTTCTTAGATGGACATGCTAACTTAATATTAGTGGTAGAAAGCCATACCTGATCACCAGGCTGTAACTTCAACTCTCCTCTTCTTCTTCGATCGAAGTCTCTCTTGCTGTCTCTCTTGCTCCTGGGCCTTGGACACCGCCTCTTGCAACATCTGATTGTTGTGGCTAAGGAAATCCACTGTATTCTGCACTGCCGGAACTGAGGATTCTGAAAGGAAATCGGGTAGAAAGGTTAAATGGAAGCCATAATTGGCAAAAAAAGGGGATTGACCGGTGGCTGAATGTTTGGCATTGTTGTATGCGAATTCTGCTAGGGGTAGCAGGGGCACCCAATCATCCTGTGTGAAGGAAATAAAGCATCTAATGTACTGTTCAAGAGTCTGATTGGTCCTCTCTGTCTGCCCATTAGTTTGAGGATGATAGGCCGAGGAAAAGGCCAGTTCAATTTTTAGGATCTCACACAGGGCTCTCCAAAAATGTGAGGTGAATTGTACCCCTCTGTCCGAAACTATACTTGCAGGTACTCCATGTAGTCTGATGATTTCCTTAATGAATATGCGGGCAGTAGGAGTTCCCCTTAAGGGGAGAAAGTGGGCCATCTTGGTTAGACGGTCTACCACCACAAAGATGGCTGAACACCCCTCGGAATATGGAAGCTCTACTATAAAATCCATGGAAATCATTCTCCAGGGTCTATCAGGTACAGGCAAAGGTTTTAACAGACCCCAAGCTCGATTTATAGACGTCTTATTCTGGGTGCAGGTAGGGCAGGAGCTGACATATTTTTCACAAAAGTCCTTCAGATTGGGCCACCAGAATGTGCGTTGCACAAGTTCCAGGGTCTTGCGGACCCCAAAATGGCCTGCCAGTGGATGATCATGAAGAAGCGTCAAGACCTTGACCCAAACCTTCTCAGGGACAAAAATTTGACTCCCCTTCCATAGCAATCCATCTCTAGATGTCAGAGTAATCCCTGTGGGCCTAGATGACTCAGAGGATGCTTCTTTAATCTGGGAGAGTAGGTCTGTTTGCAGGAGTAGGAAATTGTTTGCGGGCAAGATGGTGTCAGGAATGGATAAGTCCTTCGGGTTGTCATGCATACGTGATAATGCATCCGGTTTGATATTTTTTGAGCCTGGCCGGTAAATTATATGAAAACAAAAACGTGAGAAAAACAGAGCCCAGCGGGCTTGCCGAGGCTTCAGTCGTTTAGCAGATCTCAAATACTCTAGGTTCTTGTGGTCAGTGTATATTAATACCGGATGCACAGCCCCCTCCAACAGGTATCTCCACTCCTCCAGAGCAGTTTTAATAGCGAGAAGCTCCCGGTCGCCAACATCGTAGTTCTTCTCCGCAGGAGAAAGTTTAAGGGAGAAAAACCCCACAGGATGCATTAGATCTTTGCTGCCCCTTCGTTGTGATAGTATTGCACCCACCGCTATTTCAGAAGTGTCAACTTCCAAAATGAACGGTAGTGACGGTTCAGAATGGCTGAGGATTGGGGCCGAGCTAAAAAGTCTTTTGACATTCTCAAAGGCATCTTGGGCTGACTGGTTCCAGGAAAAACGGGCATTCTGTTTAGTCAACTGCGTGATGGGTGCAATTATGGCCGAGAATCCCCTGATGAATTTCCTATAAAAGTTTGCAAAACCGATAAACCGCTGAATCCCCTTTTTGTCTAGGGGTACCGGCCAGTCCAGAACAGCGGATACCTTCTGGGGATCCATTTTAATGCCCGTTGGAGAGATTATCAATCCCAGAAATTGGATACTTTGTTGCTCGAACTCACATTTCTCTGCCTTTGCATAAAGTCTGTGTAAGCGGAGGCGACTCAACACCCTGCAGACATGTTCTCGATGCAGATCAAGAGATTCCGAGAAGATCAGGATATCGTCCAGGTATGCAATCACAAACACGTCTAGAAAGACCCTGAGAACATCATTAATCAAATGTTGGAAGGTCGCAGGGGAGTTGCAGAGTCCGAAGGGCATAACCAAGTATTCGTAGTGCCCGAATCGGGTCCGAAAAGCTGTTTTCCACTCATGCCCGGCCCAAATGCGGGCCAGGTTGTAAGCCCCTCTTAGCTCGAGTTTAATAAAGATAACCGCAGTCCTTAAGTTTTGGAATAGTTCAGGTATCAAGGGTAGGGGATACCGATTTTTAACCGTAATTTTGTTCAGTTCCTGATAATCTATACACGGGCGGAGAGTCTTGTCCTTCTTGGTGACAAAAAATATTCCGGCACCTGCTGGGGAAGTTGAGTGGCGGATGAACCTCTTAGCCAAGTTCTCATCAATATATGTTTTTAGTGCCTCCTGCTCCTTCTCCGATAAAGGGAAGATACGTCCAAATGGGATCTCGGATCCTGGCAACAACTCAATTGGGCAAACGTAGGGGCGATGAGGCGGAAGGGAATCTGCCCCCTTCTTGCTAAAAACATTGATGAACTCGTGGTAATGTTTGGGTATGGACTGGAATAGTTTCTGGTCAGTGTCAAGGCATAGCAGAGTAGCTGAAGAGTCGGGATCTCCCATCAGACAGTGTTCCTGGCAGTAGGATGATACAAACTTTACTTCTCCAGAGACCCAGTTGATGTGCGGATTGTGGGCTTAGAGCCAGGGAATGCCCAAGATAATTGGAAATAGTGGAAACGTAATGGCATCAAGGGTCAGCAGTTCCTTATGTTGGGAAGAAATGGTAGCAGGCAAGGGAAGAGTCTCCTGAGTTACTTGTCCAGATCTAATGCGGGAGCCATCAGCTAAGAAAACAGAAAGTCCATGGGTTTTAGTCCGTAAAGGGATGTTATGTTGGCTGGCAAAGGTCAAATCGATAAAGCAGCTGCAAGCTCCGGAGTCAATGATGGCGTTGACTGGAATTATCTCTTCCTGGAGCTGTAACGAGAGAGGAATGGCAAGGTGGGTAGAGTTGGCAGACAAAGCAGAGAGATTGGTAGACACAGAAGATGAGCACTTACTTATCTTGATTGGGCAGTTATGGACATAGTGACCAGTTCCACCGCAATAGAGGCACAGGTTAAGCTGGCGGCGACGTGCCCGTTCTTCAGGGGACAAGGCAGGTCGCATCAGTCCAAGCTGCATGGGTTCCGAAGTGTCGGGCGTGGCGTTGACTGGATTCGCACTGGGTGAAGGTAAATAACGTGCTGCAGGAACCGGAGCCCTGCTGTCATTCAAGCCGGGCGGGTTTGCTGGGCAGAGCGTTCAGATCGACGTTCTCGGAGACGACGATCAATCTGGATCGCCAAAGAGATCAAAGCTTCAAGAGTACCTGGTATGCCAACTCGAGCAAGTTCATCTTTCAGCCCTTCAGATAGGCCCAGGCGGAACTGATGACGCAGGGCCGGATCGTTCCACTGCATGTCCGCGCTCCAGCGTCTGAAGTCAGTGACATAGTCCTCAGCCGGTCTGCGGCCTTGCTGGAGCGCGAACAGAGCTGACTCAGCTGTGGCAGTCTGCTGAGGGTCCTCATAGAGCTGAGCCATGGCTTCAAAAAAGGCGGGTAAAGATTGGGTTAAGACTGAGTCCCCCTCCAGTAAACGGTGAGCCCAGGTCTGAGGTTCCCCTTGTAGGAGGGAAATCACAAACCCCACTTTAGTAACTTCCAGTGAAAAGGTTCGGGGTTGTAGGGCAAAGAAGAGCTGGCAGGCATTGCGAAAGGCCCGAAACTTGGTCCGGTCTCCGGAAAACCTCTCTGGGATGGGGACCCTTGGTTCAGGTGGGAGCATCACAACGGAGGGAGCAGGAGCAGGCTGTGTTGGAGCTGCGGCTGAGGAGGAAGCCATGGGACTAGGGCCAGCAAGATTCTGGACTTGTCCCTCAAGTCTATTATAATTGTCCTGAAGGGCTTGCACCACCTGAGTGAGGGCCGCAAGGTGCGTGCAGATCTCCTTCATCGGGGAGGTATCTCCTGCAGGCTCAGTCATGGCTGTTTTGTACTGTTAGGTACCTGGTAGCGAGCCTGACTTGTAGGAGAAGACCTCTCATACAACGCTGGTTCAAGAGCCACTGGAGTGGGGACAGTGGTCTCGTGAGCACAGTGGGGTAGGAGTGCCTGTTGAGATGAAAGACTCTGATGCTGGAGCAGAGTAGAGATCACTCCAGGGATGGCTGGACTGCAGGTGAGGTGATAACAGGAAGCAGCAGGCTGCAGCACTGAGGATGCAGATGCAGAAGTCCCTGGAACAGGAGCTGAGGGTGCAACAGCAAGGCAGCAAACGGCAGGCACAGGCAGGGTCAGACAGTCAGGATCAGCAGGCAGCAAGGCGGTTAATGCAGCAGGCAGAAACAGAGTTGGTAGGCAGGCAGAGGTCGGCAACGATATTGGTAGATGCAGTAGCAGGGTCAGGCAGGCCGGGTCGGATTGGAGAAAGAAGGATGGTCAGACAAGCCGGGCCAATAGGGTAATCAATCAATCAGGTACACGTTTAGCAGATCCACAGAGCTGAGCCGAAACAGCAGCGCATCCCTGCAGCAGGAGAACTTTTATGCACCTTTTGGCGCCAAACGGCGCTAATGGGAACGCGCGCGCCCGAGCGCTGCGGTGACGCACCGTGACAGCTGGAGATTGCTGCATTGCCTGAACAGGGGCGTGCCGGCGCATAGGCGCACGCACATGCGCCGGTCTGGTGCTGACAGATCCCTGACAGCAACATTGTACCCATATGAAATTTTTATAATTTTTTCCCCACAAATAGAGCTTTCTTTTGGGGGTATTCAATCATTGCTGGGTTTTTTATTTTTTGCTAAAAACATTAAAATTTTGCAAACAGGTAATTTTTCTCCTTCATTGATGTGTGCTGATAAGGCTGTCTTATCCCTCTTGGGCATGGAGTTCACCAGAGCTTCACAGGTTGCCACTGGAGTCCTCTTCCACTCCTCCATGACGACATCACAGAGCTGGTGGGTGATAGAGACCTTGCGCTCCTCCCCCTTCCGTTTGAGGATGCCCCACAGATGCTCAATAGGGTTTAGGTCTGGAGACATGCTTGGCCAGTCCATCACCTTTACCCTCAGCTTCTTTAGCAAGGCAGTGGACGTCTTGGAGGTGTTTGGGGTCGTTATCATGTTGCAATACTGCCTACCTGAGTATTGGACCATGTCCATCCCTTTATGACTACAGTGTCCCCATCTTCTGATGGCTCCTTCCAGCAGGATAATGCTCCATGTCACAAAGCTCCAGTCATCTCACCACTGGACAATGAGGTCCCTGTACTCCAATGGCCTCCACACTCACCACATCCCATCCAATAGAGCACCTTTGGGATGTGGTGGAATGGGAGATTAGCATCATGGATGTGCAGACAACAAATCTGCAGCAACTGCGTGATGCTATGATGTCACTATGGACCAAAATCTCTGAGGAATGTTTCCAAAACCTTGTTGAATCTATGCCACGAAGAATGACGGCAGTTCTGAAGGAAAAAGGGGGTCCAACCCGGTACTAGCAAGGTGTACCTAATAAAGTAGCCGGTGAGTGTAGCTGTGCTCGTCTCGGCTGTGAGCACTTTCCAACCAAGGGCAGGAGGAATGCAGAGGGCGGAGGACGTATCAGGCTCTGCATTTCTCTTGCCGTTGTTTGTCCCAGGAAAGTGCTCACAGCCGAGACAAGCTGTAGCTATGAATCAGACGTCTCCTTCAGAGACTGCTCATTGCTGGTACTCCCAGGAATGAGGGAAAGGGTGGCACTTTACAGAAGCATCTACATAGCGTTGTATGGCTTCCATGTATATTTGCAACTGAAGCTTCTTTTTTTTCTGATTTTTAAAGTCCACTTTTAAATTTACTCCAGGCCGTTCAGTGAGATTTTGTTTTTGCTCAGCTCTCAGAAAGCGGCAGCCGCCATCCTCCCAGCCTTTCCGCGGATGTGACGGTAAATCTGCCCGATAACGAGTAACAGAAGAAGACGAGTGCGGATAGACGGGACTCTTGTTTGAACATCAACCATTTCATTTAAATGACAGATAATATTTGATGTTTTAAACAAAATGTCATCTCCCTGTTTCCATGTAATTTGTGATGTGCCGCGGAGACAATCAAAATGTAAATGAACGAGCAAACCTCTCTGCTTGTTTTGTAGCTGAAAATAGTTTAACGATACGCTGATAAAAAATATGACATTCTGTTTACAAAACTATGTTTATTTCCAAACTTAGATACATTTATTGTGTCAAAACCTGACATTTTCACTTCAAGGACATGCCTAACCCAAACTTGAAGCTGAATTCCAGTCTTCGCTTTTTGTCTTGCACAGCTGTACAGGCTCCACTTCTTTACTGAAATGGCTTACTGTGATTTCACTGCACACTGTGAGCTTCTCACAGTGTGCAATAATAGCAAGTCAGATAGAGTCTGCCTCATTTCCTGCATCATCTATCCCAGCATCATCTAGCCCAGGGGTTTCCAAATGTTCCAAACAAAAGGGCAATTTACTGAATGCCATTATTTTTTTTTTGGGGGGGGGGGGGGGGCAGATTGTGGCTGGTGGAGTTAGAAAATGCCCCAGGTCCAGCATCAGTGAGAGTAACCAATTGTCAGAAACCATGAAATCAGACCGAGACAGAAGTATAGTTAAATCACACTTGTTTAATAATAAAAGTAAAAAAGAACAAACGTAGTCAAAGCATAGCCAGAGTTCAGTAGCCGGAACGGATAGTCAGCCAAGCCAGAAGTCAGGGATCAATGTAGTGAAACAGCAAGCAGGATCTGGAGACAGAAGGGATGTCAGCAAAGCAAGACTTTAAACAGGAACGCAGGAGATTGTCTCTGTGATGTTGACCAAGGCGAAGGCAGAGATCCTCTGGGCTGGACGGGTTAAGTAGACAGGACTGACAAGCAGGATATCATCAACAGCTGAGTAACTGTGGAGAGAGATGGGAGCTGGCAATTAGCCGACAGCTGAGCGGCCAGCTCAGAGAAGGAAGGGCTGAGCCCAGCCCTGACACCAATGCCTCGGGTGTGGTTTGTTATCAGTGGGAGGAATAGTGCCCCATCATTGGTATCAGTGGGAGGAATAGTGCCCCATCATTGGTATTAGGTGAAGGAATAGTACCCTGTCCTTGGTGTCAGGGTAAGGAATAGTACCCCATCATTGATATCAGTGGGAGGATTAGTGCCCAATTATTGGTATCAGAGGAAGTAATAGTACTCCGTCCTTGGTGTCAGGGGAAGGAATAGTGCCCCATCATTGGTATCAATGGGAGGAATAGTGCCCCATCATTGGTATCAGTGGCAGAAATTGTGTCCCATCCTTGATATCAGTGGGAGGAATAGTGTCCCACCATTGGTATCAGTGGAAGGAATAGTGTCCCATCATTGGTATCAGTGGGAGGAATAGTGCCCCTATCATCGATATTAGTGGAAGCAATTGTGCCCCGTCATTTGTATCAGTGGCAGGAATAGTACCCCATTATTGGTTGGGAAACCCGCATTCAATTGGCATAAGTGTGAACCCAGCCTTAGTGTTAGGAATAGTGCTCCATCATTGGTATTAGTGAGAGGAATAATGCCCAACTGTTGGTGTCAGTGTTAGGAATGGTGCCTCAAATCAATGGGAGGAATAGTGCCCCAAGAGCCAGA
Organism: Lithobates septentrionalis; assembly: GCA_037952835.1. Classification (NCBI taxonomy): domain Eukaryota; kingdom Metazoa; phylum Chordata; class Amphibia; order Anura; family Ranidae; genus Lithobates; species Lithobates septentrionalis. Next base: position 133,299 of record JBBDGP010004005.1, on the reverse strand, counting down.
TAAAGGCTCGCAAAGGGCCACAGTTTGAAGACCACTGATTTAGCCCTTTCCTCCACAGCCTGACTGTCCGTGACCCACCCCTTTCATTTAATGGATTTAAGGTTTTTTTTATCATGCAGGCTCCTGGTCACATGTGGATGTTACCTAGATAGGTCTACATGTAAAAGCAGCCTGCCTAGGAACACCCGCTCCTCCAGACTGACATCCAGTCATCAAGACTTTTTTTTATTTGCATAACTCCTCCCAGAAGCCAAGCCCGCTGCTTGCATCAGGAATACTGGGGCAGGACACCCTACCAGCCCCTGCCACCGGCCATGATCTGCCTGCATTGCATAGAAAAGCACATAGTCCCTGGGATGACATCACTGGGTCTAAAGTAAGATATGTAATGACAATAGAAAAGGTTTCTTCTTTTTTAAATTTTACTAGCATGTTGATAAAGAGAGAAAGGAGGAAGCACATTAATCTTCAGCTTTAACCCTAAAAGTGGATATAAACTCACCGACAAAACTCGTGCCCCATCTAACATAAAATAGTGTCCATGGATAATTGTCAGGTCATCCAAATCCTCCTACCTGTATGTTTGTTTATTTTTCCAGTTCTGATGTTGACCAGTTCAGTACCAGTGATAATGACCCTGTGTGCCGCATTTCTTGTATCTGAGGCCTGCCAGAATCCATCATCACACCTTGCCAGGATGGCACCATGCCCGACTCTGAGTGCTCACTTGATGCTCTCCTTGCTCCAGGGCGTTGCTAGGTCTACAAAAGATCTGGGGCTAGAGCCCATAACAGCGTAGTAAAGAAAGTCATACGCTTGGGCGGGCATACACATGTATATACAGTAATATACATGTGTGTGTATATATCCCCAGAGAGCCCCCCCCCACTTACATCAGGGCCCCCAGAGAGCCCCTCCTTACATCAGGGTCCCTAAAGAGCCCCCCACTTACATCAGGGTTCCCAGAGAGCCCCCCTTACATTAGGGTCCCCATAGAGCCTCCCCCTTAAATCAGGGTCCCCAGAGAGCCTCCACCTTAAAATCAGGGTCCCCAGAGAGCCTCCCCCTTGCATCAGGGTCCCCAGAGAGCCCCCCACTTACATCAGGGTCCCTAGAGAGTCCCCCATCCACTTGGGGTCCCCTGCAGAGACTCGGGGCTATGTGCCCCAGATTCAGGGCTATAGCCCCAAAAGCCACCCCCTAGCGACGCCACTGCCTTGCTCCCACCTCCAGCGTGTGACTTGCAATGTCAAGCTTGTCTAGTCATTACTGCATATGTAAAGGATTGGAGAGTGACGTCAGCCATGGGTGGAGGAGACCAACTAGGAAGCCAACACCAGAATCAGTCCTAAGTGGCAGTGGCTTCAGTAGGGACTGGAATAAAATCCTGGTTCCTACCTTTACCTTTACGCTTTGCCTGGAGTTCCACTTTAAAGTATATGTCAACCCAAAAGTTAATTTTGGATGGAGTGGGGAAGCATACCTCCCAACATTTTGAGATGGGAATGAGGGATGCCTACTAGCAAATGTATGTAGGCATAAGACACGCCCCCTGCCACGCCCCTAAAGGGGACATAACCAAAAAAAAAAGGTTATTTAAATCCACAAGTGCTTTTTTTACCACTAATATTTCTTTATATTGGCTTTCAAAATTGACAAATGCAGCAATTTATAAATTGGATGAAAGCACTGGGAAACAATTTTTGAAAGATAAAAAGTGCATTTTATATACAACTACAGTGGAACCTCAGATTTGTTCCAGGAGAATGCTCGTAATCCAAAGTACTTGCATATCAAAGCGAGTTTTCCCATTGAAGTCAATGGAAACTAAAATAATTTGTTCCGCATTGACTTCAATGGGATGCAATACCGCATGCGGCCAGAGGTGGGGGGGGGGGGGGGGGCACCGGAGAGCCTCGGAAATGACTGAAAAGGCCCGAGGGACACTTCGGCTGACCTCAGCAAACTTCGAAAAGACTTCCTACCCGAGATTTGCCAAGGTCAGCCGTGCTGTACTCAGGCCTTTCCGTGCATTTCTGAACAGTGCCGATTGGCTGCGATCAGTGACTTTCCGCTCTGCTCTGCTCGGCTCCGGCGCCCCCCCACCTCAGGCCAAAAGCGGTACTGCACACCGCTTTTGCCTGAATCGTGCTCGTTTTGCGAGACAACACTCGCAAACTGGGTTACGATTTTTAAAAATACAGTGCTCGTGTTGCGAAACGCTCGTTAACCGCGTTACTCCCAATCCGAGGTTCCACTGTATATAGATCAGACCAAAATGAGGGACAAATGAGGAGGAATGAGGGACATTGCTCCAAATCAGGGACAGTTGGGAGCTATGGGGAAGGGGTTTGACCACTCATCATGTTTTTATTGCATTCTCCATTAGAGAGAATTTCCCTCACTTCCTGTACTCAGTGATAACAATGAGGAAAATGAGTTAAAGTTTCCAACAGGGACACAGACAGAAGTAAAAATGTCACAGAGGTTCTAGCCTCCCCCTACTCTACTAAAGTGAAGAAAAGAAACAACTGAGTTGATGTAAAGTAGAGTAAAGAATGAGTAAAGAATGTTGATGTTGGAGATTTCCCCCCTCACTTCCTGTCTGGTAAATGTGGCCTGGTAATGTTGTCAGTAGGACAGGAAGTGAGGAGGAAATCTCTCTATCAGGGGCCCAGGGAGCAGTAAAAACCCAACAGGAGTTCTAATCCTTCCCAATTGAATTACAAACAAAATGTAACCTTTTTTGGCTAACATATGCTTTAACAATCCAGGAGACACATGAAACAGAAAGTAGAGGTGCCCCGAATTTTGGTGGCGAAACCGAAACTGAAAATGCAGGATGTACTTGACCGGAAACCTAAAATGACACTTTTAAAAAATATATATATATATTATATATAATTGTATTATGTTCGACTTTTTAATTATTATCATGAATTAAAATTCATATAAATGTTTGTCAGCCATTATTGGCACCTTTAGCGCAAGAAAAGCTCAAGAAAAATGTATCTCTTTAAATTCTATGTACAGTATCTCACAAAAGTGAGTACACCCCTCACATTTTTGTAAATATTTTTTTTTATAACTTTTCATATGACAACACTGAAGAAATGACACTTTGCTACAATGTAAAGTAGTGAGTGTACAGCTTGTATAACAGTGTAAATTTGCTGTCCGCTCAAAATAACTCAACACACAGCCATTAATGTCTAAACCGCTGGCAACAAAAGTGAGTACACCCCTAAGTGAAAATGTCCAAATTGGGCCCAAAGTGTCAATATTTTGTGTGGCCACCATTATATTCCAGCACTGCCTTAACCCTCTTGGGCATGGAGTTCACCAGAGCTTCACAGGTTGCCACTGGAGTCCTCTTACACTCCTCCATGATGACATCACAGAGCTGGTGGATGTTAGAGACCTTGCGCTCCTCCACCTTCCGTTTGAGGATGTCCCACAGATGCTCAATAGGGTTTAGGTCTGGAGACATGCTTGGCCAGTCCATCACCTTTACCCTCAGCTTCTTTAGCAAGGCAGTGGTCCTCTTAGAGGTGTGTTTGGGGTTGTTATCATGTTGGAATACTGCCATGTGGCCCAGTCTCCGAAGGGAGGGGATCATGCTCTGCTTAGAATGTCACAGTACATGTTGGCATTCATGGTTCCCTCAATGAACTGTAGCTCCCCAGTGCCGGCAGCACTCATGCAGCCCCAGACCATGACACTCCCACCACCATGCTTGACTGTAGGCAAGACACACTTGTCTTTGTACTCCTCACCTGGTTGCCACCACACATGCTTGACACCATCTGAATCAAATAAGTTTATCTTGGTCTCATCAGACCACAGGACATGGTTCCAGTAATCCATGTCCTTAGTCTGCTTGTCTTCAGCAAACTGGCTTTCTTGTGCATCATCTTTAGAAGAGGCTTCCTTCTGGGACAACAGCCATGCAGACCAATTTGATGCAGTGTGCGGTGTATGGTCTGAGCACTGACAGGCTGACCCCCCACCCCTTCAACCTCTGCAGCAATGCTGGCAGCACTCATACGTCTTTTTCCCAAGGACAACCTCTGGATATGACGCTGAGCACGTGCACTCAACCATGGTGAGGCATGTTCTGAGTGGAACCTGTCCTGTTATACCGCTGTATGGTCTTGGCCACCATGCTGCAGCTCAGTTTCAGGGTCTTGGCAATCTTCTTATAGCCTAGGCCATCTTTATGTAGAGCAACAATTCTTTTTTTTTCAGATCCTCAGAGAGTTCTTTGCCATGAGGTGCCATGTTGAACCACCAGTGACCAGTATGAGAGAGTGAGAGCGATAACACCAAATTTAACACACCTGCTCCCCATTCACACCTGAGACCTTGTAACACGAACGAGTCACATGACACCGGGGAGGGAAAATGGCTAATTGGGCCCAATTTGGACATTTTCACTTAGGGGTGTACTCACTTTTGTTGCTGCCAGCGGTTTAGACATTAATGGCTGTGTGTTGAGTTATTTTGAGGGGACAGCAAATTTACACTGTTATACAATCTGTACACTCACTACTTTACATTGTAGCAAAGTGTCATTTCTTCAGTGTTGAAAAGATAGAATTAAAAATTTACAAAAATGTGAGGGGTGTACTCACTTTTGTGAGATACTGTATGTATATATATATATATATATATATATATATATATATATATATATATATATAAACACACAACTTTCTATATTCACAAGGTACCTTGTTTTAGACCCAGTGACATCATCACAGAGTCTCTGTGCTTCGCAATGCAGGCAGATCGTGGCTGGTGGAAGTGGCTGGTGGAAGGGGCTGGCAGGGTGCTGTACATAGAGTCTCAAAAACATCAAAGCCTCCTGCTTCAGTACTCCTCACAAGAACTTTTCGCCCTAATGCAAGCCATGGGCCGGCTCTTGGTAAGAGTTATGCAAATATCAAAATGCCTTGACGTGTGGATAACAGGAGGAGTGGGCATTCCTAGGAAAAATGCATTTGCATGCAGACCACTCAAGACAAAGCTCCCACGTGATCTGGTCCTCTATAACTGAAAGAACCTAAATCCAAAGAACATAAGGGGCGGGCCAGTGTTGGCCAGGCTGGGAATGAAAGAGCCGGATGAAGTTGGATGTCCTACAGCTTCCAATGTACATTGTGAGAAGCTCACAGTGTGCAGCGAAATCAGAGTAAGTAATTATAGTCCAGGAGAGGAGCCGGTACAACTGTGCAAGGCTGGAGGGAAGGTTGGAGGTCAGATTTAACTTGACATCCTGTCCTGGAGAAACAGGAAGTTGGAGATAATTTGTTTTAAATGAAAGAAAATCCCCTTTTAGACTGTGGTCACCATAACTGGTGCCCTCTTTGAAAGATTTCCCCTCTATTCCAGTGTGGCAATAACTGCTAAACTTAGGATTACCCATCACTTTCTTCCACAACGGTGGTCACCAGAACAAATAGAGAGGGTACATCTCCCTAGTGGGAGCACAGCCAACAATACAATCTGACAGGGGCTCTTACCCTTCCCTATAATCGATCTAAATATAGAAAAAAAAAGGTTTTGGGTAGAGAAGCCCACACATGTTGTGGTTATGCTATCTTCTGTATGTTGTAAGGCGCTGCGCAAAATGTTGGCGCTATATAAATCCTGTATATTAATAATATGCAGAAAAGAATGAGACAAGCATGGGAACTGCGCCATCTGGTGGACAGTTTAAAATAAACAGGAGAGAGTTCCCTACCTGTCTGCAGTGTGTATCAACCGGGAAAAGCAGTTCTGACAGGCTGGATAGGTAAAGCCAGCATTCTGGATGGACAGGACGGTGCCAAGGAAAAACCTCCTCTTTTCTGGTACAATTTTTTCATTGAAATATATGAGAAGTGAGAACAACTGTAATGATCCCGCGCAGGGGATATAAGCAGTAAGCATAACATGGTACAGCTTAACAATACACAATGGAAACATGTTTGGAAGTAAGAACTGTCGAACATCAACAACACTCCGGGCCAACATAGCTTAAATGCTTAGGGGTTGAGGTGTGGAGTAGTCCACAGAAATTTTGGAAAAGCAAAACTGGGATCGGGTTCATACGAGCAAGCAAAAAACAAAAATAAGAAAATAAAAAAAAAAGAATAAAAAAAAAAAAAAAAGGGGGGGGGGGGGGGCAGATGGCAAAGAAGGGACACAAGAGATGAGAAGGAAAGACAGAGAAGGAAAAGAAGGTGCAGAATAGTTAGAATAGGTAGGAAAGAGTTTCCCAAGGTCGGGGGGCAGTTAACGAGGCCTAGGCTGGTCGGATGGAAAGTGGGAAGAGTGTAGGACCACCACGGCCCCCATAGCTTGAGGAATTTGGCGTGGGAGTCATGGAGACTACTAGACATCTTCTCAATAATCATGAGAGTCATTAAGATGCTCTTCACCTCCACAAATGGGACAGCCGACCTCTTCCAGGTCCTTGCTATTGCACGCTTCACAGCTATAAACAAATAGATGGCCAATTAATGCTGATAGGAAAAGAGGCCCGGGATTGGGCAGTAGAGTAAGGCCAACTTGGCATCCTTGTGGGGGGGGGGGATGTGTGGAAGAGAGTAAACAGAAGACCAGGGCCGATCCTGGGCGGGTGCATAGGGTGCACCGCGCCCCAGCGCTGCAAACTGCCTACAGAAGAGGGGTGCCGAGAAACTGACTGCACTGGTTGCTCGCTTCACTTGCTAGAATTGATGGCTTCCTGGCCGGCGTCTAGCTGGCAACCAGTGACGTCAGAGAGGCCGCGGTCACCCCAGCATTCAGAGTGCGCCGCGGCCGCCCCAGCATTCTTTGTGCGCCGCCACCGCAGCTGGTGAACAAGCTCCGCCCACCTCTGCCATGTTCTTCAGACAGCGTAGCTCAGAGGGAGCGGAGCGGACTCGACTCGGAGCATGTCTCTTCTGAACTTTTCCTGAAGACCAGAGAGAGAGCAGAGCTGCTCAGCTGCGGCTGCCTGCCTTGCTGTGAGTCACAGTGAGTGACACCCTGTCCCTCCACTGCACCAGGCCGGTCACCGTCAAGGAACTTTAAAGCAAGTGAGTAAAAGCAGCCACTGTGCCCATCAAACGCCCACTGTGCTCATCAAAAGCTGCCACTGTGCCCATCAAAAGCTGCCACTGTGCCCATCAAACGCCCACTGTGCCCATCAAAAGCTGCCAATGTGCCCATCAAACGCCCACTGTGTCCATCAAAAGCTGCCACTGTGCCCATCAAACACCCACTGTGACCATCAAAAGCTGCCACTGTGCTCATCAAATGCAGTGCCACTGTGCCCATCAAAAGCTGCCACTGTGCCCATCAAATGCCCACTGTGCCCATCAAAAGCTGCCACTGTGCCCATCAAACACAGCCACTGTGCCCATCAAAACCTGCCAGTGTGCCCATCAAACACAGCCACTGTGCCCATCAAAAGCTGCCACTGTGCCCATCAAAAGCTGCCACTGTGCCCATCAAACACAGCCACTGTGCACATAAAACGCTGCCACTGTGCCCATAAAACGCTGCCACTGTGCCCATCAAACGCAGCCACTGTGCCATAAAATGCAGCCACTGTGCTCATAAAACGCAGCCACTGTGCCCATCAAACGCAGCCACTGTGCCCATTAAAAGCAGCTACTATGCCCATCAAACATAGCCACTGTGCCCATCAAATGCAGCCACTGTGCCCCGCCTAAAAGCAGCCACTGTTTCTTATCAAATGCAACCACTGTGCCCATCAAAAGCTGCCACTGTGCCCATCAAACACAGCCACTGTGCCCATCAAAAGCAGCCACTGTGCCCATCAAACGCAGCCACTGTGCCATCAAACACAGCCACTGTGCCCATCAAACACAGCCACTGTGCCCATCAAACACTGCCACTGTGCCCATCAAAAGCTGCCACTGTGCCATAAAATGCAGCCACTGTGCCCATCAAACGCAGCCACTGTGCCCATCAAACGCAGCCACTGTGCCATCAAATGCTGCCACTGTGCCCATCAAATGCCCACTGTGCCCATCAAAAGCTGCCACTGTGCCCATCAAACACCCACTGTGCCAATCAAAAGCTGCCACTGTGCCCATCAAATGCAGTGCAACTATGCCCATCAAAAGCTGCCACTGTGCCCATCAAACACAACCACTGTGCCCATCAAAAACTGCCACTGTGTCCATCAAGCACAGCCACTGTGTCCATCAAAAGCTGCCACTGTGCCCATCAAACACAGCCACTGTGCCCATCAAACACAGCCACTGTGCCATCAAACACAGCCACTGTGCTCATCAAACGCTGCCACTGTGCCATCAAACGCTGCCACTGTGCCCATCAAACGCTGCCACTGTGCCCATCAAACGCCCACTGTGCCCATCAAAAGCTGCCACTGTGCCCATCAAATGCAGTGCCACTGTGCCCATCAAAAGCTGCCACTGTGCCCATCAAACACAGCCACTGTGCCCATCAAACACAGCCACTGTGCCCATCAAAGGCAGCCACTGTGCCATCAAACACAGCCACTGTGCCCATCAAACGCTGCCACTGTGCCATCAAACGCTGCCACTGTGCCCATCAAACGCCCACTGTTCCCATCAAAAGCTGCCACTGTGCCCATCAAACGCCCACTGTGCCCATCAAAAGTTGCCAGTGTGCCCATAAAATGCCCACTGTGCCCATCAAACACAGCCACTGTGCCCATCAAAAGCTGCCACTGTGCCCATCAAAAGCTGCCACTGTGCCCATCAAACACAGCCACTGTGCCCATCAAACGCAGCCACTGTGCCATCAAACACAGCCACTGTGCCCATCAAACGCTGCCACTGTGCCATCAAACGCTGCCACTGTGCCCATCAAACGCCCACTGTGCCCATCAAAAGCTGCCACTGTGCCCATCAAACACAGTGCCACTGTGCCCATCAAAAGCTGCCACTGTGCCCATCAAAAGCTGCCACTGTGCCCATCAAACACAGCCACTGTGCGCATCAAATGCTGCCACTGTGCCCATCAAACGCAGCCACTGTGCCATCAAATGCAGCCACTGTGCCCATCAAACGCTGCCAGTGTGCCCATCAAACGCTGCCACTATGCCATAAAACAAAGTGGTGGGGATTACAGATGGAGAGGTGGAGTTGTTGCCATAGAAACATTAGTAAAGGGAAGGAGTTAGTAAGATGACCACGCCCATGTGGGGGCGCCAGATATATTTCTGCACCCAGGCGCCTGTGGCCCTAGGATCGGCCCTGCAGAAGACCAAATACCCTTGACCAGAATCCCGCTAGGCAGGGGGGCAGGACCACCAGATATGAAGTTAATCTCCATGCTGACCACAGCCCCTGAAGCATCTATCGCTGTAGGATGGATTTGATTTGGCAATACGGGACGGAACCCAGTACCAGCGGAGGAGTACCTTATAGGCTGCCTCTAGGGTAGCTGTGTTAAAGGAGCATTTCACAATATTAGACCAGGCTTTTTTCCAATCCGTCGAATCAATGGGGGATAAGTCCCGCTCTCATTTAGGGACATAAGATAGGGAGGTTGGAGCCCTGAGTTAAGGGAGGAGTAAATCAAAGATATAGTACAAGGAGACCCTGGAGAGTGTTGGCACGTTTGCTTAAAGGCTGTTTTCTGGCAGGGAAAAGCATTGTTGCGTCTGAGAGAGGATATTCAGTGTTGTAATTCAAGATAGCAGAAAAATTCCACTGGGAGAGCTTCATGAGTCTCTTGGATTGAAGCCCACGAGGGGAAGGTGCGGGTTCCAAGAAAATGTCAGACCTGGGAGAATCCATGGGCTGGCCACCAGGAAAAAACATGAGGTTGCTCTAAGCCGGGGGGAAACATAGGGTTATTTAGGAGGGGGAGGAGAGGAAGGGATGGGGACATGAGCCCACCAGAGTACTGGACCAAGTCCCAGAGCTTTAAGCTATGGGCCATCAAAGGGCTGAGTGAGGGGGGACGCATTTTAGCAGGAAGCCATAAGAGGGCAGAGATGGGGACAGGTGCACAGTTGGGGATTTCCAGGAGAACCCAGAGTGGAATATCGGAGGTAGCATTGTAAGCTGGGAGATTTGTGCAGCCTGGTAGTATTTGGCGATATTTGGGACTCCAAGCCCACCTCTCAGCCTGTGGGCATACAGTGTAAAGCGGGAGACCCTGGGATGTTTGTTGGCCCAAATAAAGGAGAGAAGCCTTTTCTGGAGGAGACGCAAGAAAAATGCAGGGATCCGGAACAGTAGAGATGGTGGCAAAGCGGGTCAGGAGGAAATGTAGATTGGGTAAGGAGACAATTGGGTTAGTAAGGGTCAAAAGAGCGTCGTCCGCAAATATATTTCCCTTGTAACATTCGCCTGCATATGGGATTCCATTAATATTTGGGTCAGCTCTAAGGACCATGGCTAGGGGTTCAAGGCAAGGATAAAGAGAACAGGAGACAGGGGACAACCCTGCCATGTTCCTCTGGAGATGAGGAATAGGGGCGATAAGCAACCCGCATAGCGGACGGCAGCCAAAGATGAAGGGTAGAGTGCGGTCAGCCAGGTGAGAACCAAGTCTCCAAAGCCCTACCGTTGAAGCACAAAGTGTAAGTAGTTCCATGAGAGGGAGTCGAAAGCTTTGTATATGTCAAGCGAGAGAAGAAATCCTGGGATTTTGCAGTGGTGTAGCAGGGAAATCAGGCGAACCACCTTCCGAACATTGTCCCCTACCTGGCGACCAGGAAATCTCCTCTTTTCATTCATATGTATTCATATGTATGCCATACAATCCTTAGGGGAAAGAAAAGCAGAATCGCATATGATATCATCAAATATACAAGATAAAGGCATCCTAAAGTAGAACTAAGAGCAACAATTTTTGTTCCCGTTGGCGGGAGACAAGGCCGTCCCCCCCCCCTGGGAGATGGACACAAATTCTGGGGAACACCAGCAACAGCCCCCCCCCCCCCCCCCACTTGTGTAGGTGCTATATTTCCAGATTAGCTGAATTTTTTTATAGCAGCTGTTTTTGAATATTCTATTTAAAGTGTATAATGTATTCATTTGATTTTTTTGTATTATTATTATTATGTTTTGGCATTAATAGTATCATTGTCATTTTAATGCACAGGAGTTTGGCCTGTTCGCTTATCAAACTCCATTCCCACCCACCAATGGGAGGGGTCTCATGATCATGTGACGAGACCCATTTGCTGTATTAAATGTGTCAATGAAACATCACAGATTGGCTCTGAGGAAGAGAGGATCTCTCCTCGAAATGCGCCAGCCATCTCGAAGGTTCTCCGGTGTGCTGGACACAGTCCTGGTAACCTGGTCACTTTGTGTTCATTGTGGACTTTGTAATGCTTTTATGAGTATAGTCCCCCTAACCTGAGGGAGAAGGGGGAGACAGATCTCCTATCACAATTTGGATTAGCAGCAAGGATGGGAAGTGTTATCATAATGGGGGAATTTAATTATCCAGACATAGACTGGACGGAGGGAACCACACATTCGTCTAAGGCTCGCCAGTTCCTAAATGTCTTGCAGGACAATTTCATGGTTCAGATGGTAGACACACCAACTAGAAATAATGCGTTACTGGATCTACTGATTACCAATAATACAGACCTGATCACGGATGTGGAAATACGGGGCAATTTAGGAAACAGCAATCACAGGCCAATTGGCTTCAGTAAAAATTACACAAATAGGAAACATAAGGGGAACATAAAGACACTGGATTTCATAAGAGCCAACTTCCTTAAACTACGCACCTTGCTAGAAGGCATAAATTGGGATAAAATTTGGGGAACAAAGAACACGGAGGAGAGATGGGTTTGCTTTAAGAGCATATTAAATAAGGGCATTAGCCAATGGATCCCATTGGGTAATACATTTCAAAAAGTGAACAAAAGTCCTGGATGGCTTAACTCCAATGTAAAAATGCATATAAAAGCAAAGGAGAAGGCCTTCAAAAAATACAAGGTTGAGGGGTCATCATCAGCATTCAGACTTTATAAAGAATGCAACAAGAAATGTAAGGGTACAATTAGGGCGGCTAAGATAGAACACGAAAGATACATAGCGGAGGAGAGCAGAAAAAATACCAAGAAATTCTTTAAGTATGTAAACAGTAAAAAAGGAAGGACAGACCATATTGGCCCCATAAAGAATGAAGAAAGACATCTGGTTACAAAGGATGGGGAGATAGCAAAGGTATTGAATTTACAGTATATACAGGTACAGCTGATAAAATTAGAATATCATCAAAAAGTACATTTATTTCAGTAATTCAATTCAAAAAGTGAAACTCCTATATTTTAAATAAATGTGTTACACACAGAGTGATATATTTCAAGCATTTCTTTCTGTTAGTTTTGATGATTATGGCTTACAGCTAGTGAAAACCCAAAATTCTGTATCTCAGAAAATTAGAATACTACATAAGATTATGTAAGACATAAATATTATTGGCTGTATATGGTTTTGTACTTATGGTCCTGTCATGTCCTTGGTTTACCCTGTCTAACCTCTCCACATATTACCATCTTTTCCTTTTGTTGTAATCTCATTCTGTGCCACTAGGGGGTGCTTATTTGCCCAGCCTGAGACCGTATATATGCTCCCACCTGGTGCACCCAGGCCTCCCACATGCCCGTGTGGGCGGGTCTATTCAATGGCACAGTGAAGAGTACGGGGCGGTTGGGGTCACTCCTGGCCCTTGAGCATCTGTTTCCCCTCCTGGGGCCACTCGCTGTGTGCATCGATGGACCACCTATGCATGAGGTCACCAACGGACTAGCGTCATGCATGGATGCTTTGGGTGTTCACCCTGTTACCATTTGGCACACGCGCGATCACCGACGCGCATTGCGCCAAGCAAGGATGCAGTGCACATGCGCGATTCTGCGTGCGCAATGCGGAAGTTGCGGTGCGCACACACACCCTCCCCCGTGCGCACTGTGCATGCGTCGCTGTCCTTGGCCACATTTAAGGCACATTTAAGGCAGCTGACACAACTCCATCGTGCACTGCTGCCTTGTTGCTGGGATCCACACCATACCTCTTCATGCTAAGCCCTATAGTAAGCTATATGCTTAACCCCCCCCCTTTTTTTTTCTTATATCAATCTTTCCATATTATTTATGGGACTAATTTTGATTCTCCCTTTTAGTACCATCTATTCAAAGAGATTGGATACCCCTGAAGAACCAACGGGGCTCTCTGCATGGGCTACATGTATGAGGTTTTAAGGTACAATTTTATCCCATCTTATACTATATATTGATTTGGACAGCAGTCCTACATACAGATTTAGACGGTGTGTCTTTTTTCCCCTTTCCTCCCTTAGATCCCTGAATCCCTAGTTTATTTTCTTTTCTACACACCAGACTATTTGTAGCTAAGTTTAATGGTTTTCAAGGGGGATCCTTGTATGGAACATATTCCTTCTGGGGACATCTGAGGCACCTCAAGTTGTGTCACAGTGAGATTTCTTCACACATCTACGATGATCTACATATGTTGTTTTTACAGGGATGGAATGTTATTACAACCACCTTGGCTATCATTATGTATCCATGTTATGTTATCTCCTTGCCCCTTTTTTGCTAACTGCTATGCTCTGTTATAGAACTCAATGTTTGTGAACTTCTCTTAAACACCCCTGAAGAAAGGATTGAACTCTTCTTGAAACGCGTCGGGTATTAGAGAGGAGAGTATCACTAATTTTGTATATACCCTTACAAGTCAGCGGTTTTACTGCTGATTATTTTTACCAGTTAGAATAATGATGTACCCTACTATTTTATGGATGTATAAATAAAAATTATATGTTTTATACTATAAAAATATTTCCTCTTAGTTTAGTTACCTTTAAAATCCCATTAGTACCTTTGGGGTTTACTAATTTTGTCTATTCAGCTTGGGTTTCTGACACCTACAGTGCATCCGTAAAGTATTCCCAGCACTTCAGTTTTTCCACATTTTTTTTAAATTCTACAAATAATACCCCATAATGACAACGAAAAAAAAGTTTGTTTGAAGTCTTTGCAAATTTATAAAAAAACAAAACAAAAAAAATCCCATGTACATAAGTATTCACAGCCTCTGCTCAATACTTTGTTGAAGCCCCTTTGGCACCAATTACAGCCTCAAGTCTTTTTCAGTATGATGCTATAAGCTTGGCACACCTGTTTTTGGGCAGTTTCTCCCATTCTTCTTTGCAGGACCCCTCAAGCTCCATCAGGTTGATGAGGAGCATCGGTGCATAGCCATTTTCAGATCCCTCCAGAGATGTTCAATCGGGTTCAAGTCTGGGCTCTGGCTGGGCCACTCAAGGACATTCACAGAGTTGTCCTGTAGCCACTCCTTTGTTATCTTGGCTGTGTGCTTAGGGTCGTTGTCCCGTTGGAAGATGAACCTTCACCCCAGTCTGAGGTCCAGAGCGCTCTGGAGCAGATTTCCATCAAGGATGACTCTGTACATTGCTGCATTCATCTTTCCCTCAATCCTGACTAGTCTCCCAGTTTATGCCGCTGAAAAACATCCCCACAGCATAATGCTGCCACCACCATGCTTCACTGTAGGGATGGTATTGGCCAGGTCATAAGTGGTGCCTGGTTTCCTCAAGACATAACACTAGCCATTCAGGCCAAAGAGTTCAATCTTTGTTTCATCAGACCAGAGAATTTTGTTTCTCATGGTCTGAGAGTCCTTCATCGAGTTCCTGGTCATCTCCCTGACTAAGGTCCTTCTCCCCCTGATCGCTCAGTTTGGCCAGGCGGCCCGCTCCAGGAAAAGTCCTGGTGGTTCCAAACTTCTTCCATTTATAGATGATGGAGGCCACTGTGCTGATTGGGACCTTCAATGCTGCAGACATTTTTCTGTACCCTTCCCCAGACCTGTGCCTCAATACAATCCTGTCTCTGGTTTGTGCTCTGACATGCACTATTAACTGTGGGACCTTATATAGACAGGTATGCGTTTTTCCAAATCATGTCCAATCAACTGAATTTACCTCAGGTGGACTCCAATCAAGTTGTAGAAACATCTGAAGGATGATCAGTGGAAACAGGATGCACCTGAGCTAAATTTTGAGTGTCATGGCAAAATAATTTTTAATAAATTTGCAAAGATTTCAAACAGACTTCTTTCACGTTGTCATTATGGGTATTGTTTGTAGAATTTTGAGGAAAATTTTGCGGAAAATAATGAATTTAATCTATTTTGGAATAAGGCTGTAACATAACAAAATGTGTAAAAAGTCAAGTATCATCCCTAGAGATTGGCTTCAGACGCCACAGGTTCTCTTCACTCATCGGCTGATATTGGAGCCTTGGTGTCCTGCTGCTCCATGCTTGGCAGTTGCCATCCCACACATTGGCCTTATTGCTGCCTTGTGCTCTGGTGTCCTATTCACAGTCTGGCAGATTGGTATAAACTATACATGCACGCATGCTCCTCCCCAGAGGAGCACTATATGTATTGTATATTTTGTACACATTTATGTTTTCACTGGCAACACAGCAAAGCATCATCAACCTCAAATGGAGCTTGGGCCATAACTGTCAGGTGCTGGCAGAGGCCAGCGTAGAGGAGTGTGGAGGTGCCGGCACCAGAGGAAAGTATTTGGGTGACAGAAGATAGGGTAGAGAGAAAAGCATTAGTCCTGTCTTGGTACATCCCAATAAATACACCCAGTTGCGTGATGTTGGGGTTATCAGTTCAGGAGTGATATTGATGGAGCAGATTAACTCACCTAGCTGCCAAGGGAAAAACTCTTCCAGTGAGGATCAGGGCAAGATTATAGAAAAGGCTAGACAGATACTAGTGGAGAGGACTTAACTATGAGAAGGACAGACAGGGCAAAGACCATGATCGCCGAACAGTATGTACTGGGCGCTTGGGTTTGACACATTACTTTGCTTTAAGGTTGAACTGGATGGACTTGTGTCTTTTTTCAACCTGACTAACTATGTAACTATTACATGGACAGATTGTTGGGTGGGGCTTGGAAGGACTCACCTGTCATGGTACATATCGGTACACATGACATAGTTAGAAGAACATGGAGCATCCTAAAAATTATTTCAGGGACTTAGGGGCTATATTAGGGAAAAAGACAGCCAAGGTATTATTCACAGAAATACTGCCTGTACCCTAAGCCACACCAGAGAGGCTGCAGGAGCTTAGAGAAGTAAACAAGTGGCTGAGAAACTGGTGCAGGAAGGAGTGTTGTGAGTTCAATGAAAACTGGTCTGACTCACGCAGTTTGAAGGTCACCATAATGCGGTAATATCATCCTATTTTGTGCGCAGTGTGCGATGGATCAGGAGATTATGCGGTAATCGTTCTCTCTATTTTCACTCTCCTGACATTAATAAATGTGTAATTAAAATAAGTGAAAGGAGATTAGAAGATGATGGGAAAATAAGAGCCTCTTTTTTTTTTTTGCTTTCTTCATCAAGCAGACGCCAAGATGTGGTACACAGTTATATCTGATATTTGGTTTATTCAATTATATAATACCGCCATATTACAGAGAATACTGAGCCATTTCACATAAATCGGCATCACTATCATGGCCACACACCAACGTCAGAACCAGTGTGATTATCAATTGTGTTGTACAGTTAATCGTTCTTGGTAGAAATTGGAGGCTGCCATTGCTAAATTGTTGTTGGGAAAAATAAGATTTTACTCACCATGAAATCATTCTCTTGGAGTTCATTGAGGCACACAGTACGCCTTTGGCCCCTTGTGCATGGGGCCATCCAGGTCCAGTCCCAGCATTTCAACAGGCTGTGGCTGGACAGGGCTGAACCAAGTGCTACCGGTGTTTAGGGCCCAGTGCATTCTGAGGCAAGGTTTTGGATCACAGAAGACCAAAAGCATGATTGTAAATATACAAGGGTAGGACGGTAATACATACTCGGGCGGAAGTTGCTTGGTGCGATGGATTGCGCCGCAAGGTGGGTTAATAGCCCACAAATGAAGCGCCTCATCTGCGCCTCGCCCCGACCTAGCATGAGTTGAGGCTGAAATGTCCTCTGATAGAACTCAAAGAACATGTGAACAGAAGACCAGATGACAGCCTTGTAAAAGCCCTCACAAATTTACTAGAGTGCGCCTTGACAGCAAAGGGAGGAACCCAATCCTTTGAGATCCTACACTTGAATCATGGTCTGTCTTCCACCTAGAGATGGTGGACAAGAAGCTAGTGCACCTTTTCTTGGTCCATCTGGATGGCAAAAATGAAACCAGTCTTTCTGTAGAAGCAGATAGACTCTTACAGCCAGAACCACATCCAGAAAGTGGAGAAAATGTCCTTTTTGGTGAAGCCAGGCAGTGGTCGTGATAGTTAACCACTTTACAACGGCTCAATAACTCTGGGAGGGCGTACTATGACATCCTCCCAGAATCGCGCTCCCGGACGGATCACGGTAAATGGACGCTGACAGCGGCCGTTTAACACGTGATCACTCCGTCAAATGATCACTTGTAAACAAACTGGCATCATGTCCGGTTCTTCTCTCCCCTCTCTGTACCGATCGGTACAGTGTGAGCGGAGAGGGGAGAGATCGGGTGCAGCGGCACTGTGGGCTGGATCTGTGTTGCCCACAGCGCTGCTCTGTGCCCATTGCAGGACTCATCCATCCCTGCTCATCCCCATCCATACTCACAGCCATCCATACCTAGAAACACCCAGCTTTACCCAGCCATACTCAGTCATACCCAGCCATACTCAGCACTACTCAGCCATACTCAGCCATACCCAGCCATACTCAGCCATACCCAGCAATACTCAGCAATACCCAGCCATACTCAGCGATACCCAGCCAAACGCAGCGATACCCAGCCATACTTAAAAATACCCAGCCCTACTCAGCAATACTCAGTCATACCCAGCAATACTCAGCCATACCCAGCAATACTCAGCCATACCCAGCCATGCACATCCATGCCTCTACAGTGCCCATCAGTGTCTCGAAAAAGTGTAATAGGTAGTCAAATTAGATTTGACATTTATGCCCCTAGAACACCTGATGTTGCTCTCTGCATGTTGGGCCTCTGTATGTGGCCAGGCTGTGAAAAAGTCTCCCACATGTGGTATCGCCGTACTCAGGAGTAGGAGAATCTATTTTGGGGTGTAATTGTTGGTATGTACATGCTATGTGTTAGAAATATTATATAAATGGAAAATTTTGTGTAAAAAAAAAGTGTTTTCAATTTCTTTCCACATTTTCCAAAAACTTGTAGAAAAAATGACATGTTCAAAAGACTCATTATGCCTCATAGATTATACATTGGGGTGCTTTCTTTCCAAAATGGGGTCATTTTTGGGGCGTTTTTATTGTTCTGGTGCTCCAGGGCCTTCAAAAGTGCAGGAGGTAGTCAAGAAATTATATGTGTAATTTATGCTCCTAGAATGCCTGATGGTGCTCCCTGCATGTTGGTCCTCTGTATATGGCCAGGTTGTGTAAAAGTCTCACACATGTGGTATCACCATACTCAGGAGGAGTAGTAGAATGTGTTTTGGGGTGTAATTTGTGGTATGCATATGCTGTGTGTGAGAAATAACCTGTTAATATGACAATTTAAAAAAAAAAAAAAATCTTGATTTTGCAAAGAATTGTGGGAAAAAATTACAACTTCAAAAAAACTCACCATGCCTCTTACTAGATACCTTGGAATGTCTACTTTCCAAAAAAGGGTCATTTGGGGGGTATTTGTACTTTCATGGCTTGTTAGGGTCTCAAGAAATGAAATGCCCTCAGTACATCAGGTGTGATCAATTTTCAGAGATTGGCACTATAGCTTGTGGACTCTATAACTTTCACACAGACAAAATAATTTACAACGATTTGGGTTATTTTTATCAAAGATATGTAGCAGTATAAACTTTGGCCAAAATTTATGAAGAAAAATTACTAATTTACAAAATTTTATAACAGAAACAAAAAAAATCCTTTTTTTACAGAATTTTCTGTCTTTTTCCTTTTATAACGCAAAAAATAAAAAACCCAGTGGTGATTAAATACCACCAAAAGAAAGCTCTATTTGTGCAAAAAAATGACAAAAATTTCATATAGGTACAGTGTTGCATGACTGAGTAATCGTCATTCAAAATATGAGAGCACCGAAAGCTGAAAATTGGTCCTGTTAGGAAGGGGGTTTAAGTGCCCAGTGGGTAAGTGGTTAAAGTGAAAACAGAAATTAGGATAGGCAAGAAGGAAGTCTTGGGCCTCAACACCACCTTGTCTCTATGCAAAAGCAGAAAGGATAAAGCTGGCACTTCAGACTCTAGCTTAGCAGAGGTGATGACACAAGGACAATTGAGAGTAAAGAGGGTGAGAGTAAAGAGAGAAATGCATCTAATAACTTTAAATGGTGGTTTCTGAAGCACAGAGAGAACCAGATTCAGATCCCACAGTCACAGGGAAACAATGGACAAAGCTACTTGAAGACCACCTGTACAATGGTCTTAATTAAAGTGATTTGGCAGACTTTGAATGCCAGGTGGGTGAATGGGAAACCAAGCTTGCGGGGTCTTCGCAAAGAGGTCAAAGGAGTAGAGAAACCAAAGGGACGATTCCTAACAAATAAAATGGGACTAGAGTTTGCATTCTATTCCTTAGGCTTCTTCTGCTGAGGAAGAGTGGTGCTCTTCAACAGCATGCTTGTTGATGTTGTCAAGAGCTGGTCCGAATAGACCTTGTTCCTTGAAGGTCATGAGGACCTGATGAAGTCACGTGGTGTGACGTCACGCGTAGGGACGAGACAGGCTGCAAACACAAACAGAGGTACACGAGCTCGCCGCTCGTTGGATTGATACCACTGCTTTCCAATTTTTATGTGAGTACCTGTAACTTTACAATAAAGAGTGTTACTTTTAATCAAAACTGGATTACACTATTGGCTTCTCTTCTGCCGATTACCCCCTATGAATACAACCCCCCTGCACCACACCTGAGGGAACTCCAACCCAGGATCCAGGATAGAGAGGGACGCGTTGGAATCCATAGGCGGATGTCTTAAACAGCTCTCTTGATACATGTTTTTGCCCTATTACTTGAAGGTAAGGGGCCATTACCCACCAAAGTGGTCTAGCACACGAAGAAAACACTTGATGTGATTCACTCCAGCACTTTAACTGCAACGTGTGCATGCCAGGACGTTGCTGTCACAACCATACACAAGGACTGTTCCTATGCATTGTATGGATGCGTTTTCTAGCACCTTAATTGCAACGTGTGCATGTTAGCACGTTGCTGTCACATTTCATAAAAAGGACTTTCTTCTTATGCTTTTTATGCAAAAAAAAAAAAAAATATTTTTTTTCTTCTCATTTAAAAACTTTTTACCTTCTTCCAATTTTGATGTCAGCATGCACAATATGCACCTTATGTAGAAATAGTAAGCAATCACTCCTCCAATCTTGAGTTGCACATTGCACCTTTTTGTCCACACTATACACTTTGCTGGTCTTATTATAGATGTACGTTTATTATGCACCTTATTCTTTCTTAAATTCAGAGTCAGTCACTGGTGCTTCGGCAGCCCCACTACCACGTTTATGTATTGTAATTATGTGGATTTTATTTTAGGTGATTGAAGTGATTATTTGATTTAAAATATACTTATGCCACTTTCCTATGTATCATTGAAGATATTGTACATTTAAAATCTTTTAATCTTTGTCATACACAATATCCTTGACTTTTATGCTATTTCACCATTTTTTTGCCAAGCGCATTTATTATATTATTATTTTATTTCATCTGTCTTCACACCAAGGATCAGCGCAGCACCACCCACTTATATACATTTATCTAAAAGGTCAGGTGTTTACCTTATCGGTGTATGCGGCTTTTCCACCCCTAGCCTCTTCCATATCAGATAGCGCGGGAATAACTCCCCTTATTCATGAGGAGGAAATGCTTTTTACGCAAGGTTTCCACAGTCCATCACTTTAGTCAAAGTGCCCAACTCGTATGCATTGATGAGATACATTCAGGTGAGATGAAAGGCTTCCAGCAAACTACCACACTACTGCCATCTGCTCCAGGTGTTCTGTAGGCTTCAAGTATAGCAGCAGATAAATATTTTTAAAAGCATTTTGACCAGTCAAACATGTTTTGACAAAGTAAGGTCACAGCCACATTTGGATAAAGGGCAGGACATGCCAGCGAGAACAGAGCTCTAGCAACTGCGGTGTGAGAATGTACCCCTCCACCAGGGAGTGTGTCCAGTGGTGGTCTGGCCTCACATGAAGTGCATTGATTGACACTAGTATCGTGCACCCTTCAAGAGGAGCATCAACTAGTGGAGGCGTGGACTTGCTGTGGGGGACAGCCCCAGATTAAAGGCAGGTTTTGCAGTGATAGCTGACTTTTTTTATTTTATTGTGGTCTGAGCAAAGTATTTTTATTTTACAATGAAGATGAGCTTTAACATTTCCAGGTATGGGTTCCTGTGCTGAGGTATGGATAGTTTAGATTATCCATGTGACAGCTAGGGGCATGCATAGGTGCAAGCTCCTTTCTTTTATGCCGCGTACACACGACCGTACTTTTCGGCATCAAAGGTCCGACGGGACAAATCCGTTGGACAATTCGATCGTGTGTGGGCTTCATCTGACCTTTTCTGTCGAAAAATCTGACGGACTTTAGAAATAGAACATGTTTCAAATCTTTCCGACGGACTCGAGTCCTATCGAAAAAAAAGTTCGTCTGTATGCTAGTCCGACGGACCGAAAACGACGTAAGGGCAGCTATTAGCTACTGGCTATGAACTTCCTTATTCTAGTCCGGTCGTACGTCATCACATTCGAAACGATCGGACTTTGGTGGATCGTGTGTAGGCAAGTCCGTTTCGTCGGAACTCCGTCGAAAAGTCCTTCGGAGTTCAGGCGGACGAGAAGTTATGGTCTTAATTAATGATTGAGAACCAATCAGCGTGGTTTCCAATCTATGACAAACTTCTCTAGCTGTCAAATTATGTTTTTTCTATGCGCATATAGAAATAAATTCAGTTTTAATGACAAGTACAGTGTTAAAAAAAATCATAAAAGTTAAATAAATATAAAAGTTAATTAAAATAATTAATTTACATAATAAAAGTTTCATATATCTCTTAGATTGTAAGCTCTAACGAGCAGGGCCTTCTGATTGCTACTGTATTAAATTGTATTTAACTGTTCTAACTGCCCTCATGTTGTGAAGTCCTGCGTAAACTGTTGGCGCTACCTGTATATAAATCCTGTATAATAATAATAATATATTTGTCAGCTATGAGAACAATGCACTAAAAATAGTATTACATGTCCTTAAAAAATATATACCGTATATACTCGAGTATAAGTCGTTCCGAGTATAAGTCGAGGCCCTAATTTACAACAAAAAAATGGGAAAAACTTATTGACCCGAGTATAAGACAAGGGTGAGAAATGCACAGCTAATGTAAGTGGAAAAGAGGGTCAACAATGCCAATTTGCAGCATCACTGTTCCCATTTGCATGCCTCACTGTGCCCATTTGCAGCCATAGGTCCCCTGAACTTCAAACTCGGTAGTTAAGGGTTCCTAAATGCCCCCTAGCTGCAGCCAAAATTTGGGGTCTCTGAACCCAAAGGGTCCCGAAATGACATTGCTGCAGATGGACACAGTTGACCAAATTTGGGGCCCCGTATCTCGGGGCCACTTAGTGCTAAGAACCCCACATTTGGTGTGCAAACCCAGTGGAACTAGCACCATAACATTTCCAAAGCTGGCGTTTCTAGCATCAAGTGGCCCCGAGATACAGGGCCCCTAAATCAGTTCAGAAAATGTCAAGCACTTTTTTGCAGTAGAGAATGATATTTTCTGAACTGATTTTGGGGCCCCGGTGCTAGGAACCCCAGCTTTGGATGTGTTGTGGTACCAGTTCCACTGGGTTTTCACACAAAATTTGGGGTTCCTAGCACCAAGTGGCCCTGAGATATGGGGCCCCAAAGTCGGTTCATAAAATGTCAAGCACTTTTCTGCAGCAGAGAATGACATTTTCTGAACCGATTTTGGGGCCCCGTATCTCGGGGCCACTTAGTGCTAGGAACTTCAGCTTTGGATATGTTGTGGTACCAGTTCCACTGGGTTTGCATACCAAATTTGGGGTTCCTAGCACTAAGTGGCCCTGAGATACGGGGCCCCAAAGTCGGTTCGGAAAATGATTTTTTTTGCTGCAGAAAAGTGCTTGACTCGAGTATAAGTCGAGGGGGGGCACTTTCAGCACAAAAAAAGTGCTGAAAAATTCGACTTATACTCGAGTATATACGGTAATTAAGGTAGCCAAATTAAAGTCAAATTGAACAACATGTGCAGACACTGCTAAATTTACTATCAGAATAAAGTCTCCGTCAAGTGAAACTCACAGCACTGACATATAGTGCTCAAAATACAAACTAAAAATTGTGACTGCGATATAGCATTAATCAATATATAAGTACATAGAAACAGCATATGTACATCAAATTCACATACAAAAATCATATATATTGCCAAATATTCAAAAAAAAAATTCTTTTGTATCATAAAATATTTTTTTTACTAGAATAAATTGTCCCATGCAGTCCTACATTGCATGGGACACTATAAATTTATGTTATGAATTTGGACATTTTTTGATGAAATGTATGCATTGATTTATTGCACTGAATGAATATATAAGTACATAGACGGAATATATACATACAATGAAATTGCAATATTATATACAACAATAAAGTGGCAAATATTCAAAAAAATATTTTTTTTGGTGCCATAATTTTTTTTTTTAATTAAAATAAAGTGTCCTATGCAGTCTAATATTCCATGAGACACTTTTTAGATTTATGTTATGAATTTGGACATTTTCTGATGAACTTTATGCATGGATTTATTACACTGAATGAATATTGGACTGCACGGGACCTTTATTATAATAATAAAAAATTATGGTACAATTTTTTTATATTTTGGCACTTTATTGTTGTATATTATTTTGTACATGAATTTGATGTATATATTTTGTTTCTATGTACTTATATATTATAATAAATTGTCCCATGCAGGCCAATATTGCATGGGACACTTAGATTTATGTTATGAATTTGTACATTTTCTGATGAACTTTATGCATTGATTTAGTGCACTGAACAAATATTAGACTTAGACCTTGGATTACGAGCATAATCCGTTCCAGGAGAATTCTTGTAATCCAAAGCACTCGCATATCAAAGCGAGTTTCCCCATAGAAGTCAATGTAAACGAAGATAATTCGTTCCGCATTGACTTCTATTGTATGCAGCACCGCATGTGGCCAGGGGAGGGGGGGGCGCAGGAGAGACTCGGAAATATTCAGAGACGGCTCGGATGCACTCGGAAAGGCTCGGAAGCACTTGGGAATGGAGTATTTCCGAGTGCATCCGAATGGCTCCGAGTGTCACCGGCGCCCCCGCACCTCTGGCTAAATGCTGTAATGTACACCGCAGAGGCTTGAATCCTGCTCGTTTTGCGAGACAACACCCTCGCAAACCGAGTCAGGATTTTTTAAAAATAATAGCTCATATTGCGAAACACTCGTTAACCGTGTTACTCGCAATCCGAGGTATTACTGTATGTTATGATACAGAAATAATATATTTTTTAATATTTGGCACTTTATTGTTGTATATAATTTGTTATATGAATTTAATGTGTAGCGGTACCCCCGTAGGGTCTGCTGGTGATTGTGGTCCAGCTCTCACCCTGCAGAGCCAGGCACACACATTCCCAGACATACAGCAGTCCAGAAATAGTACTTGTACTTGTTATTGTTGTTTTTATTGAAGGGATTATAACTTGGATGGGGATAGGGTACATATGGGATGCCCACTTTAATTGAAGAAGAAAAAAATGCAGGGACTAACTATGTACACCTCCGGGATATACAACCTCTTCTCTTTCACCCCCAGCACATACACTTGATTGCAGACTATCACTCCCAGGACCAGCTAGCACTGTTGTTGAGGCCTGACACTGACTCAGCCAGGCCCAAAGCAAATGCCCTTTGCAGGCAGGGACCTATGGTGTAGCAAATATGGTAGTACTCAAACTAGCTGTTCCATGTGTGGCTACTGCTCCCAGTACCACCTCTTCAGGAACTGCCAGCCCTTCTGGCTGCATCTGCCCCTTTCCACTGCCATGCCACCACAGTCCTCCTGACTGGCTCTGCACCTATCCCAGACTGCTCCATCTCAATCCTCCCAGTCCTACTGACTGTGTGTCACTCACCAGCCCTCTTGGTTGTTCCTTGTCCTCCTGGAGACTTGCCTGGCAGTGTTCTCCCGCTGTCCACTTTGCTCCCAGTACCTTCTGGCCAGGACACCTCCATGGTTTTATGAAGGCCCCATCTGCACACGAGCCCAGGCCCAAGGTCACCCCCCCCCCAGACTGGGGGGCTCCCTCAAAGGCCACGACATCCTAACACTGCATCTCCAGCTTCCACCCGAACAACTCCTCTCCAGCTGGGCCGACCCAAAGTATTTGAGGGGGCCTGCCCCCTGCCAATTCAAGTTGGGAATTGGTCAAGGCCCTCAGAATACTCCAGGCAGCTCCATCTTACTTCCCTTCCCATCTTTCTAGAAGGTTCCAGTACATTCTAGAAATAGGGGGGAGGTCTCAGTGATGCTGCCTGTGAGTCATCCAGTTCTCCATGGATTTATGCCCGACCCAGGAAACAGCCAAGCCTGCATCAATTTACCTGCACTAGAAAAAAACTATTTACACTTCTAGAACTAGAGGGTGCTACATATGTATATATATTATTATTATTATTCATTTTATTTATTTTATATATTTTATTTCTATGTACTTATATATTGATGAAGTACACACACTTACCACTACATTTAGTCTACCCTTCTACACATCAATTTGGTTCTGAAAAGGTAAAAAAAATCTATTGTGGGTTAAAAAATGAACTTCATAATATTGTTCCTTGCAGGAAATATTTAAAGTCATAGAATATATAGTGAGATATATGTGGTGACTGTTGTTCTTTAATTAGACTATGGGGGTATCAGTGATTAGACTCCATAGTGTGCCACATCCCTAAATACGAATATATAGACATAGAGGTTCCTCAGTTGTGGGACTTTATAGGCACTTCAAACACATAACAGATAAATTGATAAAAACAGATATTTAATATGAATCATCAGTAAAAGACAGGAATCATGAAATATACATGTTATGAACAACTGAAAATGCACCAACTGAAACAGCCTGGTATCCTTACCCGACGCGTTTCAGAGACTATGTGGCTCCTTCATCAGGGGAGTATAAGAGGTAAACTTGTAGATGTTCATTGGGGTATCAAAGAACATTCCACGTTTGGTTTAAAAACGGAGTCTCAGAACTTTCTGCCTTTCAGCCCAATCTTGGAGGTAACAAATGTTAGTACTAGATAGAAGAGCGAATCGTAAAGAGGAGCATCCAAAAGGTGCTACACTTAACCTGGAAACACCAGGGGGGCGGCTCTCCGACAGTCCTGGAACAGTGACATAGATTTTATTGTCATTGTAAAAGAGCGTGTGACTGGGATTCTAGCCAATATGCTGAATGGGAGAGAAGTGTATAGACACGGTATAATGGTAGTAGCACTATGTATACTCTCGCTAGAAAGGATAAGGCGGCCAAGTCCGATAAAGAACTTGAAATAATAAATGGACCACAGGAAAAAATAGTTTTTTAAGTAATAACAATTTAGTAACAACAAAACACTCCACTGGAAGGGCAAAATGCTGAATTTGTGCAGCTTTTATATAAAGCCCTACTTCAGCCTGGGTCGCCCCCCCCCCCCCCCCCCCAAGTCTCCAGCCACCCTCCTCCTCTGGAGCACCCTTTGCATGCTTTATTTTTTGTTTCCAGGGGTCTTCATTCTGGTTGCGTGGTCAGAGGTCTGCTATTTTTTTTCTTTTCATCATCTGCTGGTTGGTAGACTCAAAATGCTGCAGAGACCATTGCCTCCTCAATACGCGGAGCTGTTACCTTCTGGGAGTGGAGATTTGGTGATGTACCCCTGGGGGGTGGATCTCTGACACCCTGGGCTCACAGGAAGTAGGTTGAATGTTGCTGGGTATTTGTCAACCTGGAAGCAATGCAAAAAATCCTTTGCAGACTTTCCAGCTAGCCAACACAAAACAATTAACAAGCCGAAAAAAGAGGTTTTGTTTTATACGAGGCTGCACTGCCACATTAAAACTTAGTGTTACTAAACCCACAACAGTAAAATCTGTCTGTATATGCAGTAAAGCATGCTTGTTATACTCACTGTGGAACATAAGGGGTTAACTCTGCGCATTGTGTAAAAAGGCTGTTTGATCCCGCCTTCACTGATCCTCCCCTTCTTTCACTGTCCCCAATTTAATATGCTGATAGTACAGAGCCTTGGGGGCACTCTGCACATGCTCAGTTTGATGTGTATTGCTAAAGAGGTTTTTTTTGGGAGAGTGCATGTGATCAGCACAGGGCCAATCAGCACTGTCCAGACAGAGGGTCAGGGGTCCTGCAGTCTCATAGGACAGTCAGAGGAGCAAAATAATATTACTAAAATAATTGCATTTCCATGTACTGTGGGAGACCAGATTTAGTGCCTTGAAAAGGTTTTCATATCCCTTGAAATCTTCCACATTTTGTCATGTTACAACCAAAAGTATAAATGTATTTTATTGGGATTTTATGTGATAGACCAACACAAAGTGGCACACAATTGTGAAGTGGAAGGAAAATGATAAATGGTTTTCATTTTCTTTTACAAATAAATATGTGAAAAGTGTGGGGTAAATTTGTATGGCGCCCCCCTGAGTCAATACTTTGTAGAACCACCTTTCTCTGCAATTACAGCTGCAAGTCTTTTTGGGGATGTCTCTACCAGCTTTGCACATCCAGAGAGTGACATTTTTGCCCATTCTTCTTTGCAAAATAGCTCAAGCTCTGTCAGATTGGATAGAGAGGGTCTGTGAACAGCAATTTTCAAGTCTTGCCACAGATTCTCAATTGGATTTAGGTCTGGACTCTGACTGGGCCATTCTAACACATGAATATGCTTTGATCTAAACCATTCCTAATGCCGCCTTCCTTTTTCTAGTCCCGCCGTACGTGTTGTACTTCACCGCGTTCTGGACGGTCGGAATTCGGTGTGACCGTGGGTATGCAAGACAGCTTGAGCGGAATTCCATCAGAAAAACCTTCAGAGTTTATTCCGACGGCAGAACCAGTCGTATGTACAGGGCATAACAGGTTATCCTCTAAAATTGCCCTGTATTTGGCTCCATCCATCTTCCCATCAACTCTGACCAGCTTCCCTGTCCCTGCTGAAGAAAAGCATCCCCACACCATGATGCTGCCACCACCATGTTTCACGGTGGGGATTAACGTAACCACTTCACTTCTGGAACAAAAAATGGCCGACAATTTTGAAAAAAAAACAAACAAAAAACATATATATCCAGCAGCCTCATAGGACAGTCAGAGGAGAGTAAAAACTCCTCTTACAAGCTTTAAAGCAGAGTTCCACACAAAAATGGAACTTCCGCTTTTCGGAACCCTCCCCCCCTCCGGTGTCACATTTGGCACCTTTCAGGGGGGAGGGGGGTGCAGATACCTGTCTAAGACAGGTATTTGCACCCACTTCCGGCATAGACTCCCATGGGAGTCTATGCCTCTTCCTGTCCCCACCGCGCTGTCTGCTGGGAACACACAGCTCCCAGGAGAGAGCGGGGACCACTAGGGACGCGCAGCGCGACTCGCGCATGCGCAGTAAGGAACCGGGAAGTGAAGCCGCAACGCTTCACTTCCTGATTCCCTCACCTAGGATGGCGGCGACAGCTGCCGAGAACCGAGCGGGTTCTCGGCGTCCCCTGCCGACATCGCTGGACCCTGGGACAGGTAAGTGCCTATGTATTAAAAGTCAGCAGCTGCAGTATTTGTAGCTGCTGGCTTTTAATATTTATTTTTTTTTTGGCGGTGTGGGTGAACCCCCGCTTTAATCAGACACTGATAGAAGTGACAAGACTGATAAATACTGCTGATGAGAAAAGGTATTTAGCAGTTTATATTTACTAAAATAATTGCATTTCCATGTTCTCTGTACTGTGGGAGACCAGATATAGTGAATGCAGGGTGTCGGGTTTAATACTCTATGATTGAAAGAACTGAAACCTAATAAATTAAAGGGGCGGGGTCAGGGACAGTCAGGCTGGGGAGGAAAGCCCTAAATGATGCCGGACATCCTCCAGCCAGGAAATGAGACGGCTCTATCTGACATGCTGCAGATTTAAATGCACAATGTAAGAAGCTCACAGTGTGCAGTGACATCAGAGTAAGCAATTTTAGTGCAGTAGAGAAGTCTGTACAACTGTGCAAGACTTAAAGCATAAGTTCACTTTTGGAACATGTTACATGCTCCACCCAATTTTAGGGTGGAACATGTAAACATGTTACAGCACCTGCAGCCTGTTCCACTGCTACCCCCTTCCCATAACATTTATTATATTTTTTCATGTGACAACACTGAAGAAATAACACTTTGCTACAATATAAAGTAGAGAGTGTACAGCTTGTATAACAGTGTAAATTTGCTGTCCCCTTAAAATAACTCAACACACAGCCATTAATGTCTAAAACGCTGGCAACAAAAGTGAGTACACCCCTAAGTGAAAATGTCCAAATTGGCCCCAATTAGCCATTTTCCCTCCCCAGTGTCATGTGACTCTTTAGTGTTACATGGTATCAGGTGTGAATGGGGAGCAGGTGTGTTAAATTTGGTGTTATCGCTCTCACTCTCTCATACTGGTCACTGGAAGTTCAACATGGCACCTCATGGCAATGAACTCTCTGAGGATCTGAAAAAAGAATTGTTGCTCAACATAAAAAGAGGGCCTAGGCTATAGGAAGATTGCCAAGACCCTGAAACTGAGCTGCAGCACGGTGGCCAAGACCATACAGCGGTTTAACAGGACAGGTTCCACTCAGAACAGGCCTCGCCATGGTCGACCAAAGAAGTTGAATGCACGTGCTCAGCGTCATATTCAGAGGTTGTCTTTGGGAAATCGACGTATGAGTGCTGCCAGCATTGCTGCAGAGGTTGAAGGGATGGGGGGTCAGCCTGTCAGTGCTCAGACCATACGCTGCACACTGCATCAAATTGGTCTGCATGGCTGTTGTCCCAGAAGGAAGCCTCTTCTAAAGATGATGCACAAGAAAGGCTGCAAACAGTTTGCTGAAGACAAGCAGACTAAGGACATGGATTACTGGAACCATGTCTTATGGTCTGATGAGACCAAGATAAACTTATTTGATTCAGATGGTGCCAAGCGTGTGTGGCAGCAACAAGGTGAGAAGTCCAAAGACAAGTGTGTCTTGCCTACAGTCAAGCATGGTGGTGGGAGTGTCATGGTCTGGGGCTGCATGAGTGCTGCCGGCACTGGGGAGCTACAGATCATTGAGGGAACCATGAATGCCAACATGTACTGTGATATACTGAAGCAGAGCATGATCCCCTCCCTTCAGAGACTGGGCCACAGGGCAGTATTTCAACATGATAACGACCCCAAACACACCTCAAAAGACGACCACTGCCTTGCTAAAGAAGCTGAAGGCAAAAGTAAAGGACTGGCCAAGCATGTCTCCAGACTTAAACCCTATTGAGCATCTGTGGGGCATCCTCAAACGGAAGGTGGAGGAGCGCAAGGTCTCTAACATCCACCAGCTCTGTGATGTCGTCATGGAGGAGTGGAAGAGGACTCCAGTGGAAACCTGTGAAGCTCTGGTGAACTCCATGCCCAAGAGGGTTAAGGCAGTGCTGGAAAATAATGGTGGCCATACAAAATATTGAAATTTTGGGTCCAATTTGGACATTTTCACTTAGGGATGTACTCACTTTTGTTGGCAGCGGTTTAGACATTAATGGCTGTGCGTTGAGTTATTTTGAGGGGACAGCAAATTTACACTGTTATACAAGCTGTACACTCACTACTTTACATTGTAGCAGAGTTTCATTTCTTCAGTGTTGTCAACATGATAATATATTATATATATGATAATATATATAATAAAATAATTACAAAAATGTGAGGGGTATACTCACTTTTGTGAGATACTGTGTGTGTGTGTATATATATATATATATATTATATATACACACACACACATACATACTCCCATGTAAAAAAGAAAGGAAAGTGGAAAGATAGCACTGGACCCGTAGGTTTTTTTTTTTTTTTACTGGTATTGTTATGTTAAAGGTATCACTGTTGGTGTAAATGATTTGGTTCCTGGGCAGGCAGCTTCTACACACGACGGGAGGATCTCCACAGTCTCCTTGGCTTGTAGTCTGATGGAAAAAGAGTTGAAATTGCAGCAACCCAAACATGCTGCTTATTAGGTCTGTGCTTTGAATTCACACCAAAAAAACCCTGATGAAGGGGGCACTTAGACACCGAAATGCGTTGACTACTTCACGAATTGTACCCTTAATGAAATAAAATTGTATCTGGACCTCTTAGCAGTGGTGTAGCGCTTCAATTTCAACTATTTTTACATGTGAAAAAGTAAGTGCACCCCATGGAAATTGAAAACTTGACTTTTTCTTAAAAAAAAAAAAAATAACTCGGCCTTACAATTCATTTAATAAATAGTATAGTTTAACAGCAAACAACGCATCTCCCTTTTAAAACAGTCGCCTCTGAAGAGTGTCATTTTCTTTAGAAACATTTGACTTTTCATTGAAAAGTTCTGGAGACCATTCACTAGGAAGAGAGTTCTCTACAATAAATCTATGCAAAGGGGACATCAATGGAGATGTGGTTACTCCATCTTGCACTATGTCAATTTCGGACCGCTCCATTTCCTGTCTGATCACAATGCTTCTGTCTCCTCCATCCTCATTAGACACGCCATTAAATCCTCGGATATTGCAGTTCTCTTTGTCTTCCAATATCAGTTTCTTTTTTCTTGATTTAATGACCTGTGTGCTTCTCCTCTGTAAGAATTGGCACCTTGATATCTCTGAAAACGAAGAGAAGATCGGGGAGCAGAGACGTAAATTATCAGAAGTTGTACAATACACGTTTGACCTGGTTCTTGACAGTGACTGTTTCATTTTCTTCAGCAGGAAATTTCTAAGAGAATTACTTGATCTCCTGGAAAGAACAGGTGCTCTGGGGTCACTGAGGATACAACCATCTCCAGTAAAAAAACTGGACTCTGAGAGTGGTCTTAGCATTGGAGTGGACTGCAAGCATGACAGCAGATCATGTATGGTGCCAGTTTCATGAACTTCCTGCAAATAACTGGCTTGGAATTGTGAATTTCCTCGAACTATTACATCTGTACATGGCGATTCCCATGAAGAAGGAGTCCTTAAGTTTCTAACCTCCTTCGCATAACTTCTTTTGAGGGATCTTGTATGTTTTGACTGTAGTGTTTCTTCTGAGATTTCTTCCACGTCATCGAAGAGATCGGCAGAAGCATTGTAGATTCCGGGACTTGCGTTAGTTGGTTCCAGGTTGTCAGACTTTAAAAGATCAAGATCCAATCTGCTCTCATGATCTACATCTCCTGTCTCTTTAGGATGAGAAGAGCTATAATGCCCTACAGAAAGGATATACTTGGTTATGCTCTTATTGATAGTGTTTATGTTTAAGTTTCTTTTACTTTCTGTAACTATATAAGGTGCGCTTTCATTCATCGGTAAAAAGGTGTCGCGGTAAGAGCTCACTGAACTGGCTACACTAACAACTGTGTCTTTTGACGAGAAGTCAGGTATAAAACGCTTCTGTAAAAGTCCTTGAAGGTTTTCCGATGCAGAACTGGCAAAGGCCTCTTGAAGATCATCACTTTGAATAACTTCATAAGGCTCTTTTGATGCAATGGTGTTAGATCTGGTGTCCCCCAAGCAGTGTGGTGCTCTGGTCTTTGTAGGTATTTTGATTTTCTTACTGGATGGTGCTAACAAGGCAACTGGTGTTTTATTGAGGTCATGAGCAGTTTTGGAATGGCCTTCATAAAACTCTTCCTTTTTGTTGCCGACTTTAAACTTATTCTCTTTGACGCTAAAGTTAAATCTTTCCTCTTCCGAGTTCTCAAGTCTTGCTATAAACTCGCTGAGGCTTTCAGAGAACGGGAATTCATCCCAAGTTCCATTTCCGTCTTGATGGCTTTCAGCTGTCTGCGTCTTTTGGGAAGGAAAACACTTAAGGCAGGCTGAACAGTCTTGGCACCCGTAACTGTTTGAATTACAAACATTTTGCAGATGGCGGTGATGCTGGCAGCTCATCCGCGAGAATAGGCAGTTTGCATGTGATGGGCACTGATTGTAGCCACATGTAGCAACTATATTTGCTGAAGGACTTTTAACCCCTAGAGGACTGTTCTTTGGAATGCACAAGTAATCTTTAACAATGACTTTATGATCTGTAGGTTTTACATTTCCCTGGGTAAGGACAATGCTTTCCTTGAATTTATGTTCCCCCTCGCAAGACTTTCCCTTGGCCTTGTTTGTCTGACTTGGGCTGGGACTGCAAGATGGAGTTTCTGCTGATGTGTTCAGTGTGGGTGAGGAGGCTAGGCCGAGGGACTGCTGCCAGTAATCTGCAAACTTGTTTGCACTTTGATGAAGACTATGGCTGCTCTCAGAATCGTTCAGATCCCAGAAGCCTCTGTGAGTGGACTGTGCAGAGAGTTCGTGTCTGGTGTTTATCATGCTTTTGCTGGATATGAACTCCACCAGACGATGGTAGCGGTTAAGGATGCTGACGGCATGGTCATCGTTTATAGGAATGATCTGGCAGGCGACAAGTTGTGACGAGTTACTCGATCCGTCCCTCTGCAGATGATCTGGAACCTGTTATGGAACACAAATGCATAATGAAAAGAGTAGAACTCCAGCCAAAACAATAAACTATCTTTTTGGATATAGGAAGGGTTGTTATTATTATAATTTTTTTTGCTGTGTTGTCATTAATTAGAATCCCCCTCCCCTCGTGTCACCAAGACAGGAAGCAAGATAGCATTTTGTCTACATGGGGACAGAGGTGCCAACCCCTTCCCCTCTCTGTACATATTGGTCTCTAGGAGACTGCTGACAGGGAAATAGCAAAGCCACGTTTGAAAATGCTAGTTGCCTTTCATGGTAATTCAGGGGCTTCATACCAGATCTGGCAGAAGTGGGGAGATCAAGAGGTGTGACTTCACTACCGGCATGCTTGCTCTAGGTTCTCCACTCAAAACCAACATGACAGCCAGGCCAGCAGCTTTCCTAGGAGAAGCATCTCTCATGTCTCTTAGCAAGCTTCCTTAAAACTGAATTCCAGGAATTCAGCCACTTTGTAAAAAGTAGGCACACTATGAGTTAAGCCCAAGGAGCTTAATGACATCTCCTGAGCTTATGTCTATTATTTATATCTGACAGGTTTATTGTTGTGCCAGAAATTACACTCAGACACTCTGGGCTGTGAGAGAGGAGAAAGGCACACAGAGCAGCTATGCCTGTCCCTACCTTCTGCTGCCCATTCAGAGAAGCCTTTGTATTTTGTGAATGTGTTCACATGCTGTAATACTAATGCCGCGTACACACGAGCGGACTTTACGGCGGACTTTGCCCGGCGGATTTTTCGACATACTTTACGACGGACTTTGTGAATGAACGGACTTGCCTACACACAATCCACCAAAGTCCGTCGAATTCGTACGTGATGACGTACGACCGGACTAAAACAAGGAAGTTCATAGCCAGTAGCCAATAGCTGCCCTAGTGTGGCTTTTTGTCCGTCGAACTAGCATACAGACGGCGGACTTTTCGACCGGACTCGATTTCAACGGATACATTTTAAACAAGTTTCAAATCTAAGTCCGTCCAACTTTTGAGAAAACAAAGTCCGCTGGAGCCCACACACATCGAATTGTCCGACGAAATCCAGTCCGCCGGGCAAAGTCCGCCGTAAAGTCCGCGCGTGTGTACGCGGCATAAGGCTTCTGTGAATGGGGAGGAGAAAGGAAAGGGGGGAATAGCAGCTGCAGCGACTCTCCTGTTCAAGATGCAGAGTTCAGAAGGATCAGCGTTGCTCTCCCAGAACTAAAGCGATAGCCATCTTCCAAGAGTACTATAAAGCTGTCAGATATAAATATTAGTGTCACGCACCTCGCTGGACTTAACTCATAGGGGGATATTTACTAAAACTAGTGCACACAGAATCTGGTGCATCTGTACATGGTAACCAATGCGCTTCTAGGTTTTATTGTCATAGCTTAAAGGGTTTGTAAACCCTCGTTTTTAAAAAGAAATAAACATGTCATACTTACCTCCACTGTGCAGTTTGTTTTGCACAGTGTGGCCCCGATCATCATCTTCTGGGGTCCCTCGGCGGCTCCTCCTCGCATCGGTAAACCCCTAGGAGAAGCGCTCTCCTGGGGGATTACCTTGTGATCCCGCTCCCTAGTCCAGCATTTGCATCTATAAACACAGAATGCCGGACTCGCCCCGGCCCCTGCATCATTGGATTTGATTGACAGCAGCGGGAGCCAATGGCTGCGCTGCTATCAATCTATCCAAACAAGAGCCAAGAACCTCAGGCAGAGAGGAAGAGCGTGTCTCTGCCGAGGAAATGAAGGGCTCAGGGGAGTAAAATAGGTGGTTGGGGGCCAGTGTTCTGATGAGAAATGCCCCCCTGTACTGCGCAGATGCAGCGCTTGCGCAGTACAGAGCACAACGGAGCCGCCGAAAATCTCCAAACATGAACAGCTGTACACGGCACCCGCGCAAAGACGACGACATTCTGCCACACGCTCGCGCACGCTCCCAATGCTCGTGCAACTCTGCAAGGGGCCGTATTGTATCAATGTGGGCAGAGCCGATACGATGGGGGCTTCAATCAATAATACATCCCTTTGAGAAATCCACACCCACCCCACCCCCATCGTATCAGCTCTGCCCTTCATGATACAATACGGCCTCTTCTGTAGGCAATAATACACCTGCCCCTTACAGAGTTGCACAAGCATCGGGAGCGTGCGCGAGCGTGTGGCAGAATGTCATCTTCTTTGCGCAGGTACCGTGTACAGCTGTTCATGTTTGGAGACTTTCGCGGCTCAGTTGTGCTCCGTACTGCGCAAGCGCTGCGTCTGCACAGTACAGGGCGGGTATTATTCGACGGGGATCATTTCTTGGCACAACAGCGGTCAGTGTCAGAAGTTTTTTCACCCCATTGCATAGGATGCATTAAGGTGAAAAAACACGAGGGTTTACAACCCCTTTAATTGAACAAGCTGAAGTTAGAAGCTGATTGGTTACTATGCGCAGCTACATCATATTCTGTGTGCACCAGATTTAGTAAAACTCCCCACAGTGTGCCTTCATTTTTTAGCTGTACTCCTGAAATTCATCTTTAAAAAAAAAAGGAACATTGTGGATGAAATACAAGCTCTGTGTAAAAGAAAAAAGACCCTATTCAGCCATTATAATGGCAACTGACTTCCTGTTACAGTTATTCTTTTATGCAGATAGCTCCTAATTGTTTTCCATACTACATGACTGCTTTACCTTGAAGTCTGTGACACAATGGGGTTGATTTACTAAAGGCAAATCCACTGTGCACTGAAAGTGCAGTCGCTGTAGATCTGAGGGGAAGATCTGAAATGAGGGGAAGATCTGCTCATTTCTATCATCCAATCATGTGAAAGTAAAAATGCTGTTTTAAATTTTCCTTGCATGTCCCCCTCAGATCTACAGCGACTGCACTTCCGAGTGAATTGTAGTGCACAGTGGATTTGCCTTTAGTAAATAAACTCCCACGTTTTAGCATCTGTATCACAGATCTGCTCCTAAAGCATGCTTGAACTCTGCAGGTTGTCAAAGTTGTACCTTTCCCAGCTTCTCGCATGACTAAAACACCCATGGAGAATTCAGAACCTAATTTATGTCATAGCTGCTTTCTACCTACTCTCTCACTTAAAATTACAAAAATAATGGATCCCTCCTGTATCAATATAGCAAAGTGTGGAAGCCTCGGATAAGTTACGCATTCCCCCACTACATGAATTTTCCTCCCTTTGGCATAATGTGACTTTACCTGAATTTAATCTAATCCCAGATAGTGGGATGTGGAGTTCTAGGGGGTTGTTCTACTTGTCCCATATCACCCACAACGGGAAACTGAGGTTCTTTGACAGTCTGAAGTCGCATTGTCCAATCAAATGTTTTTTAGATACATACAACTTCGCCATGCTTTCCACACTCAGTTCCCCTTAGATGATCTGTTCCTGGGCAATAACCCACTGATGGATGCAATAAAATACCCCAACCCTAAAAAGCTAATATCTCAGTTTTATAATATGTTGTCACTCCCACCAGCAACCGTGGCGGCATAGGCTCTGAAGTCTAGGTGGGAGGGAGAGGTGGGCCTAATGGAGGATGAGGAGTGGAGTGATGCCCTAGATACATGTAAACTGGTCTCTCCCAAACTGGCAGACCGTTTAACCCAAATCTTCATAACGCATAAAGCATATCTCACGCCACTCAGAATCTCAAGATATAAGAGCAGTCAATCTACTAATTGCCCAATGTGTACCCAGGCAGTAGGCACATTCTTCCACCTAATGTGGAAATGCCCGAAAATTCAGACATTTTGGACACAGGTGGTGAGATTCCTACACGACACGATGGGCTCCCCTATAACACTTCAACCAACATTGTGTCTTCTGAGAATCTTCCCTGACCCAGAGTTTAATAAGTTTACTAAGGCCCCTTTCACACTGGGGCGGTAGGGGGCGTCGGCGGTAAAACATCGCTATTTTTAGCGCTGTTTTACCGCGGTTTTCGGCCGCCAGCGGTGCGGTTTTAACCCCCGCTGGCGGCCGAAAAAGGGTTAAAAACCCTTGTATTACCGCGGTATAGCCGCGCTGTCCCATTGATTTCAAAGGGCAGGAGCGGTTTAGGAGCGGTGAATACACCGCTCCTTCACCGATCCAAAGATGCGGCTGACAGGAGATTTTTTCTTCTCCTGCCAGCGCACCGCTTCAGTGTGAAAGGCCTCGGGCTTTCACACTGAACAAACAGCGGAGGCTGTTTAGGGGCGGCCTTTTCTGCAAGGAAATTCATTGCTAGAGTCTGGATGAGACCAAACCCGCCAGAGTTCTCACACTGGATAGCAGAAGTCAATGCTGTACTACCTTACAAGAAACTCATCTACTCCCACTGGGGGTGTCCCTCTAAATATAATAAGATATGGGACAGATGGCTTAAAGCCCCTGAAACCTGTGTTTCACCGGAAACTGGTACATCTTGATCCCGCTGCGCTCTTACTTACCTGCAAAATGAGTATACTAAATAGGGGTAACGCCATGTGTGGCACACCGGATTTACCACATGGACGCAACCTAACATAATTGGTACCGATCATCTAGTCTCATGTTTATCTGTACATTAATAAGGGATGTTGTTGTATAATGTTTATCAAGAAATACTGTACACTATACTTGACACTTGTCATGATGGCCTGCTGTATGTATCTTTTCACTTTGTTCAATAAAAGATTTTGCTTGAAGAAAAAAAAAAAAAAAAAAATGAAATTTGTTATGTGAGGGTTGTATCCTTACTATTGCTGTACTTGATGTCTGAATGCATCGTGTGCTGACGTATGTGTACTCTGGACTGTATTGTATGGCATTTTCTTAATAAACCTTTTTCTCGGAGTTAAAAAAACAAACAGAAAAGTCAAAGAAGTTGCACTACCACTACTAAATTCTCTAATTTCTTGTTCAGTAAACTTTGTCATATAGGGAACCACTCATTACAAACAGTGCCGTTCACCAGATCAATCTCCTGCTCCTCCAATGCATTTCCCCCTGGGAGGAGGAGCAGGGTCTGGTGGATGGTAAGCCTCCCCCCAAGATGTAATGTCGTAGGGTTTGATGGATGATAAGCTCCTGCTGGGGTGAAATATATTGAAGGACGAGCATGGTCTGGTGGTTGATAAGCCCCTCCGAAGGGGTGTTGAACGTGTTGTAGAAAGAAGAACGGGGTCTGGTGGATGGCAAGTGCCTCCCAGGGTGAAACATGTTGGCGGGGAAGGAGCGGGGTTTGGTGGATAGCAAGCCCCTCCTGGGGTGAAATGTTGGAGGACGAGAAGCGAGGTTTGGTGGATGGTAAACGCTACAAGGGTGAAATATGTTCGATGAGCAGGGTCTGGTGGATGATAAGCCCCTCACTGGGTGCAGTATTTTGGAGGAGAAGGAGGAACAGGGTCTGTTGAAAGGTAAGCCCTACCAAGGTGAAATATGTTTGATGAGCAGTGTCTAGTAGATGATAAGCCCCTCACTGGGTGCGACATTTTGGAGGAGGAGGGTCTGGTGAATTGTAAGCTTTGTCTGGGGTAAAATATACTGGTGGAGGAGGAGCAGGGTCTGGTTAACCACTTGACGGCCGCCTCACGCCGATGTACGTCGGCAAAGTGGCACGGACAGGCAAAATCACGTACAGGGTACGTGATTTGCCTTCCGCGGGTGGGGGGTCCGATCGGACCCCCCCCGGTGCCCGAGGCGGTCGTCTTTTGTCCAGCGGCGATCGGTGATGAGGGGGAGACCATCCGTTCGTGGCCCCCCCCTCGCGATCGCCGCCGGCCAATGAGAATCTTCCTTTGCTGCTGTATGCTAAACAGCAGCAAAGGAAATGATGTCATCTCCCCTCGGGTCGGTATTTTCCGTTCCGGCCCGAGGAGAGAAGACATCAATGTGAGTGCACCAACACACACACACACAGTAGAACATGCCAGGCACACAAAACACCCCGATCCCCCCCCCGATCGCCCCCCGATCCCCCCCCAATCACCCCCCCCCCCCCCCTGTCACAAACTGACACCAGCAGTTTTTTTTTTTTTTTTTTTTTTTTTTTTCTGATTACTGCATAGTGTCAGTTTGTGACAGTTACAGTGTTGGGACAGTTACTGTTACCCCCCTTTAGGTCTAGGGTACCCCCCTAACCCCCCCTAATAAAGTTTTAACCCCTTGATCACCCCCCGTCACCAGTGTCACTAAGCGATCATTTTTCTGATCGCTGTATTAGTGTCGCTGGTGACGCTAGTTAGTGAGGTAAATATTTAGGTTCGCCGTCAGCGTTTTATAGCGTCAGGGACCCCCATATACTATCTAATAAATGTTTTAACCCCTTGATTGCCCCCTAGTTAACCCTTTCACCACTGATCACCGTATAACTGTTACGGGTGACGCTGGTTAGTTTGTTTATTTTTTATAGTGTCAGGGCACCCGCCGTTTATTACCGAATAAAGGTTTAGCCCCCCGATCGCCCGGCGGTGATATGCGTCGCCCCAGGCAGCGTCAGATTAGCGCCAGTACCGCTAACACCCACGCACGCAGCATGCGCCTCCCTTAGTGGTATAGTATCTGATCGGATCAATATCTCATCCGATCAGATCTATACTAGCGTCCCCAGCAGTTTAGGGTTCCCAAAAACGCAGTGTTAGCGGGATCAGCCCAGATACCCACTAGCACCTGCGTTTTGCGCCTCCGCCCAGCCCACCCAAGTGCAGTATCGATCGATCACTGTCACTTACAAAACACTAAACGCATAACTGCAGCGTTCGCATAGTCAGGCCTGATCCCTGCGATCGCTAACAGTTTTTTTGGTAGCATTTTGGTGAACTGGCAAGCACCAGCCCCAGGCGTCAGGTTAGCGCCAGTACCGATAACACCCACGCACGCAGCATACGCCTCCCTTAGTGGTATAGTATCTGAACGGATCAATATCTGATCCGATCAGATCTATACTAGCGTCCCCAGCAGTTTAGGGTTCCCAAAAACACAGTGTTAGCGGGATCAGCCCAGATACCTGCTAGCACCTGCGTTTTGTGCCTCCGCCCGGCCCAGCCCACCCAAGTGCAGTATCGATCGATCACTGACACTTACAAAACACTAAACGCATAACTGCAGCGTTCACAGAGTCATGCCTGATCCCTGCGATCGCTAACAGTTTTTTTGGTAGTATTTTGGTGAACTGGCAAGCACCAGCCCCAGGCAGCGTCAGATTAGCGCCAGTACCGCTAACACCCACGCACGCACCGTACACCTCCCTTAGTGGTATAGTATCTGATCGCATCAATATCTGATCCGATCAGATCTATACTAGCGTCACCAGCAGTTTAGGGTTCCCAAAAACGCAGTGTTAGCGGGATCAGCCCAGATACCTGCTAGCACCTGCGTTTTGCCCCTCCGCCCGGCCCAGCCCACCCAAGTGCAGTATCGATCGATCACTGTCACTTACAAAACACTAAAAGCATAACTGCAGCGTTCGCAGAGTCAGGCCTGATCCCTGTGATCGCTAACAGTTTTTTGGTAGCGTTTTGGTGAACTGGCAAGCGCCAGCGGCCTAGTACACCCCGGTCGTA
Source organism: Lithobates septentrionalis (assembly GCA_037952835.1). NCBI lineage: Eukaryota > Metazoa > Chordata > Amphibia > Anura > Ranidae > Lithobates > Lithobates septentrionalis. Next base: position 91,871 of record JBBDGP010004005.1, on the reverse strand, counting down.
GTCAAACCAGCACTGCAGTAACACGTGGTGACGTGGCGAGTCCCATAAGTGCAGTTCAAGCTGGTGAGGTGGCAAGCACAAGTAGTGTCCCGCTGCCACCAAAAAGACAAACACAGGCCCGTCGTGCCCATAGTGCCATTCGCCAATCCTAATTGGGAACCCACCGCTTCTGCAGCGCCCGTACTTCCCCCATTCACATCCCCAACCAAATGCAGTCGGCTGCATGAGAGGCATTTTTATGTCCTCCCGAGTACCCCTACCCAACGAACCCCCCAAAAAAGATGTCGTGTCTGCAGCAAGCGCGGATATAGGCGTGACGCCCGCTATTATTGTCCCTCCTGTCCTGACAATCCTGGTCTTTGCATTGGTGAATGTTTTGAACGCTACCATTCACTAGTTGAGTATTAGCGTAGGGTACAGCATTCCACAGACTAGGCACACTTTCACAGGGTCTCCCAAAATGCCATCGCATTTTGAGAGACCCGAACCTGGAACCGGTTACCGTTATAAAAGTTAGTTACAAAAAAAGTGTAAAAAAAAAAAAAAATCTGAAATAAAAAAAAATAGTTGTTTTATTGTTCTCTCTCTCTCTATTCTCTCTCTCTATTGTTCTGCTCTTTTTTACTGTATTCTATTCTGCAATGTTTTATTGTTATTGTTATTATGTTTTATCATGTTTGTTTTTCAGGTGTGTAATTATTTACTGTTTACTGTGCTTTATTGTTAACCATTGTTAACCATTTTTTTGTCTTCAGGTACGCCATTCACGACTTTGAGTGGTTATACCAGAATGATGCCTGCAGGTTTAGGTATCATCTTGGTATCATTCTTTTCAGCCAGCGGTCGGCTTTCATGTAAAAGCAATCCTAGCGGCTAATTAGCCTCTAGACTGCTTTTACAAGCCGTGGGAGGGAATGCCCCCCCCCCCCCCCACCGTCTTCCGTGTTTTTCTCTGGCTCTCCTGTCTCAACAGGGAACCTGAGAATGCAGCCGGTGATTCAGCCAGCTGACCATAGAGCTGATCAGAGACCAGAGTGGCTCCAAACATCTCTATGGCCTAAGAAACCGGAAGCTACGAGTATTTCATGACTTAGATTTCGCCGGATGTAAATAGCGCCATTGGGAAATTGGGGAAGCATTTTATCACACCGATCTTGGTGTGGTCAGATGCTTTGAGGGCAGAGGAGAGATCTAGGGTCTAATAGACCACAATTTTTTCAAAAAAGAGTACCTGTCACTACCTATTGCTATCATAGGGGATATTTACATTCCCCGAGATAACAATAAAAATGATTAAAAAAAAAAATATGAAAGGAACAGTTTAAAAGTAAGATTAAAAAAGCAAAAAAATAATAAAGAAAAAAAAAAAACAAAAAAAAAACACCCCTGTCGCCCCCTGCTCTCGCGCTAAGGCGAACGCAAGCGGCGGTCTGTCGTCAAACGTAAACAGCAATTGCAGAATGCATGTGAGGTATCACCGCGAAGGCCAGATCGAGTGCAGTAATTTTTCCAGTAGACCTCCTCTGTAAATCTAAAGTGGTAACCTGTAAAGGCTTTTGAAGGCTTTTAAACATGTATTTATTTTGTTGCCACTGCACGTTTGTGCGCAATTTTAAAGCATGTCATGTTTGGTATCCATGTACTCGGCCTAAGATCATCTTTTTTATTTCATCAAACATTTGGGCAATATAGCGTGTTTTAGTGCATTAAAATTAAAAAAAGTGTGTTTTTTCCCCAAAAAATGCGTTTGAAAAATCGCTGCGCAATTACTGTGTGAAAAAAAAAAATGAAACACCCACCATTTTAATCTGTAGGGCATTTGCTTTAAAAAAATATATAATGTTTGGGGGTTCAAAGTAATTTTTTTGCAAAAAAAAAAAACTTTTTCATGTAAACAATAAGTGTCAGAAAGGGCTTTGTCTTCAAGTGGTTAGAAGAGTGGGTGATGTGTGACATAAGCTTCTAAATGTTGTGCATAAAATGCCAGGACAGTTCAAAACCCCCCCAAATGACCCCATTTTGGAAAGTAGACACCCCAAGCTATTTGCTGAGAGGCATGTCGAGTCCATGGAATATTTTATATTGCGACACAAGTTGCGGGAAAGAGACAATTTTTTTTTTTTTTGCACAAAGTTGTCACTAAATGATATATTGCTCAAACATGCCATGGAAATATGTGAAATTACACCCCAAAATACATTCTGCTGCTTCTCCTGAGTACGGGGATACCACATGTGTGAGACTTTTTGGGAGCCTAGCCGCATACGGGACCCCGAAAACCAAGCACCGCCTTCAGGCTTTCTAAGGGCGTGAATTTTTGATTTCACTCTTCACTGCCTATCACAGTTTCGGAGGCCATGGAATGCCCAGGTGGCACAAAACCCCCCCAAATGACCCCATTTTGGAAAGTAGACACCCCAAGCTATTTGCTGAGAGGTATAGTGAGTATTTTGCAGACCTCACTTTTTGTCACAAAGTTTTGAAAATTGAAAAAAGAAAAAAAAAAATGTTTTTTCTTGTCTTTCTTCATTTTCAAAAACAAATGAGAGCTGCAAAATACTCACCATGCCTTTCAGCAAATAGCTTGGGGTGTCTACTTTCCAAAATGGGGTCATTTGGGGGGGTTTTGTGCCACCTGGGCATTCCATGGCCTCCGAAACTGTGATAGGCAGTAAAGAGTGAAATCAAAAATTTTCACCCTTAGAAATCCTGAAGGCAGTGATTGGTTTTCGGGGTCCAGTACGCGGCTAGGCTCCCAAAAAGTCCCACACATGTGGTATCCCCATACTCAGGAGAAGCAGCTAAATGTATTTTGGGGTGCAATTCCACATATGCCCATGGCCTGTGTGAGAAATATATCATTTAGTGACAACTTTATGAAAAAAAAAAAAAAAAGTGTCACTTTCCCGCAACTTGTGTCAAAATATAAAATATTCCATGGACTCAATATGCCTCTCAGCAAATAGCTTGGGGTGTCTACTTTCCAAAATGGGGTCATTTTGGGGGGTTTTGTGCCATCTTGGCATTCCATGGCCTCCGAAACTGTGATAGGCAGTGAAGAGTGAAAGCAAAAATTTACACCCTTAGAAATCCTGAAGGCGGTGATTGGTTTTCGGGGCCCCGTACGCGGCTAGGCTCCCAAAAAGTCCCACACATGTGGTATCCCCATACTCAGGAGAAGCAGCTAAATGTATTTTGGGGTGCAATTCCACATAGGCCCATGGCCTGTGTGAGCAATATATCATTTAGTGACCACTTTTTGTAAATATTTTTTTTTTTTTTTTTTTTTGTCATTTTTCAATCACTTGGGACAAAAAAAATAAATATTCAATGGGTTCAACATGCCTCTCAGCAATTTCCTTGGGGTGTCTACTTTCCAAAATGGGGTCATTTGGGGGGGGTTTGTACTGCCCTGCCATTTTAGCACCTCAAGAAATGACATAGGCAGTCATAAACTAAAAGCTGTGTAAATTCCAGAAAATGTACCCTAGTTTGTAGACGCTATAACTTTTGCGCAAACCAATAAATATACGCTTATTGACATTTTTTTTTACCAAAGACATGTGGCCGAATACATTTTGGCCTAAATGTATGACTAAAATTTAGTTTATTGGATTTTTTTTAGAACAAAAAGTAGAAAATATCATTTTTTTTCAAAATTTTCGGTCTTTTTCCGTTTATAGCGCAAAAAATAAAAACCGCAGAGGTGATCAAATACCATCAAAAGAAAGCTCTATTTGTGGGAAGAAAAGGACGCAAATTTCGTTTGGGTACAGCATTGCATGACCGCGCAATTAGCAGTTAAAGCGACGCAGTGCCAAATTGGAAAAAGACCTCTGGTCCTTAGGCAGCATAAAGGTCCGGGGCTCAAGTGGTTAAAGTTAAGACTCTCTTGGGGTAAAATATACTGGTGGAGGAGGAGCAGGGCATGGTGGACTATAAGCCTCTCCTGGGATGAAACACATTGGAGGAGCAGGGCCAGGTGGATGATGTTGTTTGTGATGCACAAATCTCTATACAATCATGTTTAATAAAAAAGAAACAATCTGGAGGTGGTGCGGCTTTTTTCACTTTCAGTTTGTGCAATTGAACGAGGATGGGTCCCCTGTAGCCTTGACACCAGTGACTAGTGATGGGGCTTTAAGTCCACCTTCAGTGATACCTCTTACCACTGCATATTTTAAATAAAATTAGGAACTTAGCCCAAAAATGGTTTCCCAGAAAGAGAATATGATTGGGTTTCCCTCATCGACCAACCATTTTTCCTTCTTCCTTCCAAAACTAGCACTAGCAACATGAAAGAATGCACGCGTTTCTTATATGCAAAAGAAGCACACATAAAATGTCTCTATTTACCTTCACAGCAAATGTGAAGCTTCTGCCAATGAGACAATCCTCTGCTGCCTGATACAACAATTGCTGAGCCTTATCCCATCCTATATCACACGAAGGTTGGTCGGACTCCTGCAAATGCCTTATAGAAAAACAAAAAAACAAACAAAATAAATTTAAAACAAAGTGTAATTAAATTTGAAAAATATAGAGTATAAAAGTAATAAACCCCAAAGGACTCGTTTACACTAACTTCAAAATGTGGCATTGGACATGCTTTATTTAACAACTTGCGTACCGGACCAATTCTGACACTTCGCATATATATATGTAAAAATCTGTGTTTTTTTGCTAGAAAATTTACTCAGAACCCCCAAAAAATTATATATATATATATATATATATATATATATATATATATATATATATATATATATATATATATATATATATATTTTTAGCAGAGGATAGAGAATAAAATAGTGGTGATTTTTAATGTCACAAGGTTTTTGCGCAGCGATTTTTCAAAAAAATACACTTTAATGAATTAAAACACAAAACAAAACAAAAAAACCCCACAATATATAACCCAATTATTTTGGTACGCTGAGGAAATAGCTACCCAATATGTCATGCTTTAAAATTGCACACGCTCATGGAATGGCGCCAAACTTCAGTACTTAAAAATCTTTAAAACTGTCTACAAGTTACCAGTTTAGAGCCACAGAGGAGATCTAGTGCTAGAAATATTGCTCTCACGTTCATGGTGATACCTCACTTGTGTGGTTTGAACACCATTTGCATATGTGGGCGTAACCTACGTATGCATTCACCACTGTGCGGGGGGGGGGGGGGCCTTTAAGAAAAAAAAAAAAAGATTTATTTTATTCCTTTTTCTTTTCCACGGTCCCTTGACAGTTTTCACAATCTCTCCTCTACCTTCAAAGGCAAAATATAAATAAAATATATATTTTTTTTTAAAGCAGAAGATCAAAAACAAAGCCTTGTTTACATGACGGGGGAACTGGAAGTAACGTCATGATGTCGCTCCAGTCCTCCAAGGCCATAGAGATAAGCGGAGGCCATGTTGCCTTCACGCATCTCTATTGCAAGCCACTGGCGGCACTGGAAGGGTCCCGGGCTTAACTGATCGATCAGGTAAGTCCAAGAACCAGCGGGAGGCACCCCTCCTGCTGCTTCTAAAAGTGATCCAGTGGCGTAAATACTTTTATCTTGTAGAGAATCACCTGCTGAAAAAAACAAAAAACAAAAACACAATACCGTGGTAATGACATATTGCTGCAGCCATAACCCCAGTATTCTACTTGCCGACCAGGACATCATTTGTCTATGGCCCAGATAGCAAGTGGTGAAAGAGCTCTGAATTCTAATTAAAGCCCCTGTCACTAAATAAAATGGTTACCTTACATTTACAGTCTTGTTCGCACATTGCGTTTGCTTTGCTTCACTCTGCTTCAAAAATTATACCCCATGTCATTTTCTTGGTGCTTTAAAAGGTCTCTAAAGCCTCCATAGAAGTCTATGACAACGCTCGCTTACAGCACCTAAAGCTTTTGAGGGACTTTGATTCAGCTTTAGCTTCATTTTTTTGGGAGGTATTGCAGGTATCAGATATCCCAGGATGCACTGGGAAACCAACAGGCGAACTGGAAAGACATCATCCGCAGTCACTTCGGGTTCATGTGTAGATATTCTGGGAGTGTCTGGTGCAGACATCACATCTGGTGTGCAGTGTGGAGCAGTAGGAAGGTGAGCGGGGTCTAGACTGGAGCAAAGCAACTAGCAGACGGCACTGGTAGTAGATCTGGGCGATTTTCTCAAAAAAAAAAATCTGCGATTTTTAAATAAAAAAAAAAAAACTCGATTCACGTTTCAAATCGCGTTTTTTTTTTTCTTATGGACACCGCGCCGGTCCTGAGGAGCTGCGGGCAGGAGTTTTTAGTCCGCGGCGTCCGGCCTCGCAGACTAGGCCGAAGCCGCGGCCTCACCTAAAAACTCCTGCCCACAGCTCCTCAGGACTGGCGCAGTGTCAGCGCCGGTCCTGGTGAAAAAAAAAAAAAAAATCTAAAAAATGGATTTGCTGAAAATTTTAATCAATTTGACCTCTCATCTCGATTCAAGATTCAAATCGATTTTTTCCCCAGCCCTTACTGGTAGTGTGCAACATGGGAACGCTTTAGCAGATGGTGAGCACAGACTTGAGAGGACTGAGCGGCAGATTGGAAAGAGAGGAGGATCAGCAGAGCTGGGGGACCAGATTAGGAGAAACTAGCAGATGTCAGACGCGGTGAACAATATAGCGAGGATCGGAAAGAGAGGAGGATCAGCAAATGAGATGATCAGCAGAGCTGGGGGTTACTACTAAGCAGGGGATCAGCAAAGCTGGTGCTACTACTAAGTGGGGCATCAGCAGAGCTGGTGGATCTAAGCAGGGGTATCTGCTGAACAAGGGCACTAATAATCTGGGGACTTGCTGAGCAGGGGTACTACTAACCGGGGGATCTGCTGAGTGGGGGTACTACTGAGCCAAGTCCTACTGGGCTTCTTTAAGACAAATCGAATATCAACACCCACAGGGCATTTGACAAGCTTCATTGAAGCTTCAAAGAAGCATTACTGAATCATCACAAAGCATCAAAAAATAGGATTTTTATAACAGCTTACCTGTAAAATCCTTTTCTTCGAGTACATCATGGGACACAGAGCAGCATAGTAATAATAGGATTTTTTAAAACAGCTTACCTGTAAAATCCTTTTCTTTCGAAGGACATCACGGGACACAGAGCCACAGTAATTACTGATGGGTTATATAGGTATCACTGGTGATTGGACACTGGCACACCCTATCAGGAAGTTCAACCCCCTATATAATCCCTCCCCCTTGCAGGGATACCTCAGTTTTGTAGCCAAGCAATATAGTGTATTATAAGAGGGGCGGGACCTCTGTGTCCCGTGATGTCCTTCGAAAGAAAAGGATTTTACAGGTAAGCTGTTTTAAAAAATCCTATTTTCTTTCTCGAACATCACGGGACACAGAGCCACAGTAATTGCTGATGGGATGTCCCAGAGCAATGCTACCTGAGGGGGGGGAACCACGACCAAGTAGGGTGCAATCAGACCTGAGGACCCTGTACCGCTGCCTGCAGCACACTACGCCCAAAGGCGATATCCTCATGCCTTCTCACATCCACCTGATAGAATCTGGTGAATGTATGAACTGAAGACCAGGTTGCGGCCTTGCAGATTTGAGCCATAGAGGCCCGGTGATGCACTGCCAAAGAAGCACCAATAGCCCTTGTAGAATGTGCCCTGATCTGAAACGGAGGAATCTTCTGTTTCAAACCGTAAGCTTGAATAATCAACTGTCGAATCCATTTAGAAATGGTAGCTTTTGATGCTGCTTGTCCTCTATTGGGACCCTCTGGCAGCACAAACAAAAAATCCGTCTTGCGGATCTGAGCAGTTGTCCCTAGATAGGCCTTAACTGCTCTTACTACATCCAACGAATGTAGAGATCTCTCTTCCGGAGAACAGGGATCTGGAAAAAAGGAAGGCAGAACAATGTCTTGGTTTAAATGAGAATCAGAAACCACCTTCGGTAAAAAACTAGGATGAGGGCGTAGTACTACTCTATCCTTGTGTATAATCAAATTAGGCTCCTTACAGGAAAGAGCTGCTAATTCTGATACTCTTCTAGCAGAAGAGATGGCCACCAGAAAAATGTATTTCTTTGTCAACAAGACCAAAGGAATCTGACTTATTGGTTCAAAAGGCTGTTTCTGTAACACAGCCAGGACCAAGTTCAAGTCCCAGGGGTTTAGGGGCGCTTTAACCGGAGGATTAAGACGTATCACCCCCTGCATAAAATTTCGGACCAAAGAATGCGAAGCAAGTGGCCGCTGAAATAATACTGATAAAGCCGAGACCTGGCCCTTGATGGTACTCAAGGACAGCTTCATCTCTAATCCTAATTGTAGAAAGTCAAGGATTCTACCTATGACATATTTCCTGGGATGCCAACCTCTGGATTCACACCAGGTTATATAAGCCTTCCAGACTCTATGATAAATCATCCTGGAAGCTGGCTTCCTTGCATTAATCAAGGTAGATATGACAGGACCTGAGAGCCCACGACTCTTCAGAACATGGGTCTCAATAGCCAAACCGTCAAATTTAGCGTTTGTAAGGCAGGATGGAACACTGGACCTTGAGATAACAGGTCTGGGCGTACCGGTAGGGTCCACGGGGAACCCACCGTCATCCTTACTATTTCTCTTCAAAAGATATTTTATTGAATTTTGACAGGAATACAGCAGTTAATGCAGCAAAACATATATCAAATACAAATAGTCCATTCATATGTAAACTGTTGCCATGACGTAAGAAGCAAAAACAGGTGTAAAGTAATAATAACAATGACAATAACAATACCCTTCTTGTCCAAAGATGTTTTCTGAAGAGGGCTACATAGAGTACAAATGGTTTGCGTAAAGCTTGATAATACAGTAGGGCAAGAGTGTTTGGACAGAATGTTGTCTCCAGAATGTTAACAGGCATTCCTTCTGGGATAGGTTTATAATGGTATATGCTATAAAAACGTGAAATTATCGCAGTCAACGGCTATTGAGTTAAACTATGTAGTTCCTTATCTCCGGACACCCCAGAGGGGATCTTTCTGTGTCCGGGGGAGGGATACTCTTGTGTTCAATTTGCGGGAAAGTTGAAACTTGAGATAGCAGTGTAGAAAGGGAAGGGGATGAAATGAAATGAAATGAAATAAGGGCCCATGTAATTTCTAAGAGAGAGATGCTAAGGAGAGAGAGAGCCCCTACTAAAGGGTATCATTACGCAGTGCATTTCTTACTTAGTGTGGCACTATTTGTGCGTCGAGTTCTCGGATCGACAAGCAATATAAGTTTTATAATTTGCTTTTAGGGACCAAAGGTGTGATACGTGAGGTGTAGTTGTCGGGGAGGAGACTAGAGGGGAGACGGGAGGGAAAGTGGGTGGGGGACAGAGGTGTTATGTGAGATGTTGTTGTGTGGAGAGTTAGGTCACTGTGAGCAAGGCGGAGGGGGAATTGAGCATAGCTTGCGAATTAGCATAGTGTAACCAACAGGACCAAATTTTGTTGTAACTCGCTGTATTGTCGTGGGCTTGGTGTATGAGTTGTTCCGTTTCGGCCATTTTGTTAACTCTTTGTGTCCATTCTGTGATCGAGGGGATAGAACTTTGTCTCCAATGTACTGGGATACATTGGTTCGCCGCATTAATAAGATGGAGCACAAGAGATTTTTTATAATGTGATTGAGGGATGGAGGTATGGTGTAAAAGGAATTGAGCTGGTGTGAAATCAGGTGTATAAGTCGTGATCTTGGAAATTAGGCTGTGGATTGCAGTCCAATAGGGTTGGATGAGTGGGCATGACCACCAGATGTGGAGAAAAGTGCCGTTGGCTTCATTACATCTCCAACATGTTGGGGGAATGGTATGGTAAAATTTGTGGATCTTATCAGGGGTTCTGTACCATTTTGTGTAAATTTTGTATTTGTTTTCTTGCGTGGAAACGTTAATCGAGCCCTTGTGCATGTGTTGGAATATGTGTTCCCATTCTTCAGAGGACAGGTCCAACTGCAGTTCAGTTTCCCAATCACGAATCAGCTTGTCTTCCTTAATATGGTGTGTTGAAAAGAGCATAGTATACATACTGGAGATCAAGTGTCGCTGGGGCCCCTCACTATTGCATAAGTGTTCAAGTTGAGATGGTTCCCTGAGTATGTTTGCCGTGGGGGTGCAGCTTTGGATGAAGTGTCTAATTTGTAAGAATTTGTAAAAAGGGATGTGGTGGTCTGGGAATTTGGAGGACATGGCCTGATGTGTCATAAGTTGTTCATCAAGGAAGAATTGCCGAATTAAGGGTCGGGGTCTTAGCGGATCTGCCGATTGTGTGTGGAGAGTGAGACCAGGTTCAAAGTCCGGGTTGTCTTCTAGAGGTGTCATGGGGCCAGGTGAGGGGTGTAGTTGCATGTGTTTGCACGCCGCCTTAAAGTTCAATAGAGTCGCTCCGATGAGAGGGTGTGATTGGACCCCTTTCGGTATTTTCTGAGGGTTAATCCAAGGTAGGTGACGGATTGGGATTTTTACGAATACCTGTTCCAAGTGTATCCAGCTTTTGTTTTGTTGATGTAGATGCCAGTCGGCAATTCTAGTCAGGTGGCATGCCCAATGATACTTTTGAATGTCTGGTACACCCAAACCACCTCTGGATTTGGGCAAAGTAAGCCTAGTCCAACCGAGCCTGGGTGGTTTAGAAGACCATATAAGTGTTCTACACATCCTTTTATATGAAGAGAAAAAAGAAAGTGGTATAGTTATGGGGATAGCCTGGAACAGGTAGAGTATTCTAGGAAGAATGTTCATTTTCAGAATCGCAGTTCTCCCGAACCAAGAAAATGGGCCCGCGTGCCATTTTTGTAGGTCGCTCTGTAAGGTCTGTAATATTGGTTGAAAGTTCGTTGTGTAAAGGTCAGTTAATTTCCTAGGAATTTTAATTCCTAAGTAGGTGATATTGTGTGTTTCCCAGCTAAAGGGGAAATTGAGCTTGCATTGTGCCACTAAGGTGTCGGGTAGGGAGATGTTCAGGGCTTTGGATTTAGCGAAGTTAATTTTTAAGTTGGATAGTGATTGAAAGAAAGCAATGTCTTTAAGTAGATTAGGGATAGTATTAATTGGATCTGAGAGGAAGAGCAGAATGTCATCTGCATAAGCAGCTAACTTGTGTTGTTTGTGGTGTATGTTTAGGCCTTTGATGTCCGGGTTTTCTCTGAGTTTACTTAATAGGGGTTCCATGGTGAGGACGAAGATTAAAGGGGATAATGGGCAACCCTGTCTGGTACCGTTGGATATCGAGAAGGCGTCCGACAGGAGGCCATTTACCCTGACTTTAGCCGTGGGACTAGAATATAGCGCCAAAATCATTTGGAGAAAGTGTGGAGGTATACCTACAGCGTGAAGGGCAGCGGCCATAAAATCCCAGGCTATCCTGTCGAACGCCTTCTCAGCATCCAACGATAGAAAGAAACCGCGTGTCGAGGAACTAGAGAGCCAATGATGAATATTTAAAGCTTTAATTGTATTATCCCTGGCTTCTCGTCCAGGGACAAAACCTACTTGGTCTAAGGATATCAACCCGGGAAGTAAGGGTAAGAGTCTATTGGCCAGGGCTTTGGCGTACAGTTTGATGTCTACGTTTAGTAGGGAAATGGGGCGATAGTTGGAAACCGAGGTCACGTCTTTACCTGGTTTGGGGATAAGGGTGACGTGTGCTTCAAGGATGTCTTTGTTTGCTATACTGGATGGCGTGAGGTTGTTAAAGGCATTTACTAAATGGGGAATAAGGATGTCAGGGAAGGATTTGTAGTAGTTGACCGTTAGACCGTCCGGGCCTGGGCTTTTACCCGTTTTTAATTGTTTCAGTGCAGTTAAAGTTTCTGTTAGTGATATTGGTAAGTCAAGAGTGGCGGCTTCCTCTGCTGTGATGAGCGTAGGGGAGTATTGCCGAAGGAAGTCTTGTATAGCTGTCATGCGATTTTCCATGTTGGTAGATAGGTGAGATGTGGGCAAGTTATAAAGTTTAGAAAAATATTGGACAAATTGGTTGGATATTTCTTCTGATTTTACGAATGCCTTTCCTGATGTGTCTTTGATCATGTGGATAGTATGTGCAGCCTTTTTTGCTTGTAGGGCTCTAGCTAATAGCTTACCAGATTTGTTTCCAAATTCGTAGAAGCACTTTTGGGATAGTGCGTATTTTCGTTTTAAATTTTTGTGTAATTCTGCCAAAAGTTCTTCTCTTGTCTCTGTTAGTTCTATTAAAACCCCTGCAGCTAGAGAGGCTTTATGTTTTTGTTCTAAGGAATAAATACGTTTAGTTAACTGCGCTATTTTTTCTTTTTTTTTTTTGTTTCTTTTTGCCGCTAAGGAGATGAGGGTACCCCTTATTACACATTTATGTGCAGCCCAAATTACTTCGGGTGAGGAGTCAAGCTTGCGTGTTTTCCGCAAAGTATTGGGTTAGGTTTTGTGATATGGACCTCGTTATTTCCGTGTCTGTGAGTAAAGAACTGTCAAGACGCCAAATGCGGGGTACTGTCTGTGTGGAGGGAAGCTGTATGGTAATCGTGATGGGGTTGTGATCTGACAAGATCATTGGTTCAATGGTCGCTTTGGATAGAAGAGATAAGTCATTTTGTGAGAGGAAGAAGTAGTCTAGTCTGGAGTGTTTGGAGTGAGGCGTGGAGAAAAATGTAAAGTCCTTCTCCGTTGGATGTAGAGTCCGCCATGTGTCATGGAGTAACAACCCCTGAAATTGAAGCTTTATCGCACGAAGGACTTTGTATGTCAGAGCAGACCTTCCGTTAGATGTGTCTAATGAAGGATTTAGGGCTATATTAAAGTCTCCCCCAACTATTAGAGTGCCTGACTGGAAAGTTAATAATTGTTGGAGTGTTTGACGAAAAAATGTAACTTGTGCAGCATTTGGTGCGTAAAGGTTTTCGACGGTGATGGGTTTATTGTGCAGGGTGCCCTTCAGAAAGATGTACCTCCCATGAGGGTCTCGTTGTACGTCTGCGACAATGAGTGGACAATTTTTTGAAATAAGAATGGACACTCCTTTCGACTTAGCCTCGTTATTAGACGCATGATAAACCGTCGGGAAGTTTTTATCTAGAAGTTTAGGTATTGCGTCCGTGCGAAAGTGTGTTTCCTGGATCAGTGCGATATGAGTTTTTGATTTTTGCAAGGAAGAGAGTAATTGACACCTTTTTTCAGGAGTATTGAGTCCACGTATGTTGACAGAACATAAGTTAATTGGCGTGTTAGAGTATGCCATGTCAGCAGTTTAGTAGAATTCACTGCTTCTATTAGAAAATTAGGGGTAAGAGGGGGCGAAGGTAAGAAGGGGAAAGGGGTTTCGCTGTCAATGTATTGAGCTGTGGTTTGGGTATTAAAACCCTAATAAATAACCGATGAGGCAAGGAGGATAGTTATCTCCTGCTTCAATGATCTTTGAGAATCGGTAAGGTACAGAGTAGAGATACTGAACACCCCGCAAAAGTGCGGAACTGTTCAGAAATCCACCACTGTTTGGGGGGTGAAAGTGATCTGTCACTTGAGACTGTTGAAAGGATTGAAAGTACTGTGTATCATGAGACACCTGCCACTCTCTGATCTTTTAAGAAAATGTATTATGGAGGGTGTAAGAGATACTCATGGGAGTTCTATGAGATGCTGTGCGAATGTGATAGGAAATGTAAAAGCAGGTATTAGTAGTAGTAAGCCGTGTTGTTTCGTAGCCATATACAGTGATCCTGGCATATGGGAAGCGTAGCACAACGGAAAGGAGTATAATTACATTACTTCAAATAAAGCATAACGGCACAGAACGGTGCCTCAAACTCTTATAAACAATAAATCCTAAACAGTTATGAGTCAAAACATTCGTTAGAGAGACTTCCCTTATACAAGTTACTAAGGGCACTAATGGGTGTGGCGGAGGCCTGTCATCAGGTGGATTAAGATCCTGGAAGTGTGAAAGAGCGATTATAAGGTAAAGTCATATGCTTGTATATGAAATGGTCAGGTTAGGGTGCAGGGAAGATTGGATAGAGTAGAGTAAGTGTTGTTAGATGTGGAGAGCTATATATTAATATGAGTATGTTAACTGGGTGTTGGGTCATTATCATACCTAATATATGAGTCTGATCTTCTATGCATACTTAAACGTAGTATTGCTCGCTGAGTAGAAGAATGTACTTGCATTTGGAGCAGTTCCTGTTGTGGAGGATGCACTTTACTACGGAATACAGCTCACTGGTGGCAGCATGGGTTGAACGGGGATTATCAAGGGCGCAGTTCTTGATCTGTTCCGGGTGGAGAGGGTGTAGTTATCCTTTCTGCGTTCCTCGTTGATCTCAAAAGATGGAAAGAGTAAACAAGTGATGTCCGACGCAGCTCCAGCCATATCCCATCGCAAGATTCCGTGATCAACAGGCAGGAGAGGGAAATCCGGGACTCGTGAGCATTGGGCAGTTCGTTCATCCGGAAGTCACTCGGGATGCATTCTGGGGAGTGTAGTTTCAGTGAAGCGTAAGTCCGCTGCTGTAGAGCCGGGGGGAGGAGATGCTTCCCTGCAGTGTGAGCTTTTGAGAAGAAACATGTCTCCTAGACTTGTCAGATTGACCAGGATGAGAAAACAAATGAAAGTATATCAAACATTCCAACTGGGGAACAGGGGTTGTGTAAAAGGAAGAAAAACATAAAAATAAATGTTGCGTCTTGAGCATAACTGAGAGCGGTAAGACCGCAATCTTCTACAAGCGATGTGGCGAGAGGAGATTCATCGGTCCCTCCGGGCTCTTCTCGCGTTTGGGGAGTCCGAGGCGTTGTAATCGCGGTGGGGGTTTCGGTGTGTAGAGGGAGAGCGTCTCCTTCGGTATCTTGTGCCTTGCGTCTCCATAGGCTCCTCTGGTGGGTGATCTCTCCTCATGGCCGATCGGCGAAAATCAGCGTACCAATTCGGCACTTCAACCAGCGGGATGTTGAGGGCTTCGCAGAAGTGATGCAGATCTTCCGGCACCTTCAGTAGCGCTGTGCGTCCCTGTGTGGAGGCAGAGAGACAGAAGGGGAACTTCCACTTGTAAGGTATGTTTCTAGAGCGGAGGACGTCCAACAAGGGTCTAAGGTCTCTGCGGTGTTGGAGCGTTATACCGGAGAGATCTTGGTATATCTGAATAGCTTTCCCTTCATGGATGATTTGTGATTTGCCTCTGGCTTGCCTGAGAATCTCTTCCTTTAGTTGGAAATTGACAAGACAGCAGATCACGTCTCACGGGGGATTAGTGTCCCTTCCCTTGGCTCTCAGGGCTCGATGGATCCGTTCCAATTCGATAGGGGATTGCGGGGGCTTATTTAACAGGCCATTGAAGAGAGCAGTTATCGATGGTTGCAATTGGTTGCCGTCGATCGCTTCAGGTATTCCTCTTATTCTTAAATTATGGCGTCTGCCTCGGTTATCGAGGTCTTCGAGATGCCTCTGCATGTCCCGCATTTGAAGGGTATGAGTATCAACCTGGTGTGTGGTTTTACGAACCTGTGTCTCTTGACGGTCCGCCATGTTTTCCGCGGCCTGCACTCTGTCGTTGAGTGAGTGGATTTCAAGGCGTAGCTCTGAAATTGCCGCTGAGAGCGTATCTTTAATGTCCGCTGCTATCGCTCTCAGGTCATGGATGTTCAACTGAGGTGAAGAGTGCGTTTCTGGGTCATTCCCTGTCGATGGGATAGTAGGGGGGATGACAGGCTGAGGTGAGTTCCTTTGTGAGAGAGATGCTGTATGCGAGTTCCCTGAGCGGGAAGACGCCATATTTCCCCTGCCGGAGCGGAACATTTCTGGTATGTTCTGTCCCGTGGTGTCAGATTGCTCCCTGGGCGAACGGGATCGGGAAGCCGATGTGTTCCTCGAGGCAGTTCCCATGAGTTCAGGCAGATTTGGTTCGCTATGGCCTCCTGCAAATTGAGTTTAGATCGTGAGGTGGCAGGAGCTTCCAAGCTAAGCAGCCATCTTCGTTCCAGGTCAGGCCACGCCCCCATCCTTACTATTTCTGCATACCAAGTCCTTCTGGGCCAAGCGGGGGCCACCAGAAGTACCGACTTCCTTTCCTGCCTGATCCTGCGAAGGAGTCGTGGTAATAGCAGAATAGGCGGGAATGCGTAAATCAGTGAGAACCGATGCCACGGAATCACCAACGCATCCGTCCCGCATGCAAGAGGATCTTTTGTCCTTGCCACAAATCTGTCTATCTTTGTGTAGAATCGGGATGCAAAGAGATCTACATCTGGAACCCCCCATCTTTGGCATATGGCCCAAAAGACGTCGGGATGCAGAGACCATTCCCCTGGAAGTAACTGCTGGCGACTTAGATAGTCCGCCTGCCAATTCTCTATTCCCGGGATGAAAACTGCCGATATGCATGGCACATGCATCTCTGCCCAGACTAAGATCTGGTTCACCTCCTTTTGAGCAGCTCGGCTCTGGGTGCCTCCCTGATGATTGACATAAGCCACTGCTGTGGCATTGTCGGACTGGATCCTGACCGGACAACCCTGTAGCCTGATAGTCCAGGCTTTTAGAGCTAAACGTATCGCCCGGATCTCCAGAATGTTGATGGGTAAGGTCCTCTCTGTCTTGGACCATATCCCTTGGACCGCAGCCTGTTCCAGAACTGCTCCCCAACCTGACAGACTGACATCTGTTGTTACCACCGTCCAGGTAACCGGTAGAAAGGATTTCCCCTTCTGCAGGTTCTCGGGTATGAGTCACCAATTGAGGCTCTGACGCACCGCATGCGACAGGTGCATCAGAAAGTCTAATGCCTGAACCTTCTTGTTCCAGGTCAACAGAATACTGTGTTGCAGCATTCTTGAGTGAAACTGAGCATAGGGAACTGCTTCGAATGAAGACACCATCTTCCCTAGTAGCCTCATACAAAGGCGGACTGAGGGACCCTTCTTGGTCCTTACTGTCAGAATCAGCTCTCTCAAAGCAGTGATCTTTGCCTGGGGTAGAAATATTTTCTCCTGGCTTGTATCTATAATCAGACCTAAATACTCCAGTCTTCTTACTGGTTTTAGGAAAGACTTTTCTAAGTTGAGGATCCAACCCAGGTGTTCTAGATACCTGACTGTGGTCCTCAAGTTTCCATTTAAAGAGGCTACCGACCGGTCTATCAAGAGCAGGTCGTCTAGGTATGCTATGACAGCTATACCCTGAGCCCTTAATCTGGCCAGAGAAGGAGCCAAGATTTTTGTGAACACTCGAGATGCAGTGGCTATCCCGAAAGGCAGAGCCACAAACTGGAAATGGCGCCCACCTACCTCGAAGCGCAGAAACTTCTGAAGAGCAGGAAAAATGGGCACATGCAGATATGCATCTCTGATGTCTATTGATGCCAGAAATTTTCCTCCCTGCAGGGTGGGAACTACTGTTCAAATTGATTCCATGCGGAAGGATTGAATCCTTAGGAATCGGTTCAGATCCCTTAAGTCCAGAATGGGCCTGACATCCCCATTTGGCTTTTGGACCGTAAAAAGGTTGGAATAGAAGCCCAATCCCTGGTCCTTTGCAGGAACTATCATAATGACCTCCTGCGACAAAAGTCGCTCTAACGCTAGAAGGAGCGACTGCTTCTTCTCTGGGAACACCTGATCTGAGGAACCGAGGAGAGGGGAATTCCTGAAACTCCAGCTTGTACCCTAAGGTTACCGTGGAGATTACCCATCTGTCCTGGAAGTCCTCCTGCCAGAGCTCTGAGAACTGTCGCAGTCTTCCCCACTCGAGTGAGCGGGGGCGCCCCCTCATGCAGAGGTCTTAGTGTTTTGCCTAGTAGGCTTCTTTCCCCAGGACCTCTTTTGTCCCTGGGGTTGACTCTTGTCTCTGGACCCCGATGGAGGCGGCCGTCGAGACTGCCTGGAGGCTGAAGCCCCCGGCGCTGGGTAAAGAGTCCGTTTGAAAGAGGGACGCTTACTCTTCTTCTTGACAGGTAAGAGAGTGCTTTTCCCACAAGAGATTCTCTTGATATAGTTATCCAAGTCCTCTCCAAACAACCTTGCACCACGAAATGGAAACCCAGCCAGTAGCTTCTTACATGGTGCTTCGGCTGACCAATCTTTCAACCATAGGATTCTACGTATATGCACCAACCCCAGTGAAAGACGGGAGGTTTGCACGATAGAATCTCTAATGGCGTAAACCACAAAGCATAAGGCCGCTGGAAGGTTAGCAAACCCCTGGGCCTGCTGTTCAGGTAATACTTTGATGACCTGCTTAACATGGTCTCTTAAGTATTGACAGACTCCAATCGCTGCTACTGCAGGTTGGGCCACTGATCCTGCTAAGGAGAAAACATCCTTCAATAGGGATTCCATCATTTTATCTACAGGATCCCTGAGCATCTGAGCATTGTCTACAGGACAAGTCAGGCTATTATTTACAGAGGAAATGGCGGAATCAATAACCGGTATTCCCCGCATTTTAATAAACTTTTCTTCCATCGGATAAAGTGTTGAAAACTTTCTCGGCGGAAAAAAACGTTTATCTGGGTGATCCCACTCAGAATAAATGAGCTTTTCAAGTAAAGTATGAACAGGAAAAGCATGTGCTGCTTGGAAAGGTTTCAGTGACCCCAAAGCAGAAGAGGATTCTTTAGCAGTTTCAGGTATGGGCAACTTAAATGTGGATCGGACCAATCCAGTGGGGATCTGCACTAAGACTTTCTCCTCTTGGGAAGTCGCAGAGGGTCCCTCTCCACCTGATTCCTCCGAAGAGGAATCATTCGTCCCATCCTGAACCTCTGAAAGGGATTCATCTCCTTTATCCCAGAGCTCCTCTGTCTGAGGGTCTTGGGGAACAGAGGAAAGCCTAGTGCGTTTTCTTCCACTGAGTGAAGACGTAATCACGGCCATTAATCTTTCCTCTAGACCATTAATGGTTGAGGGAAAAACCTCTTGTGTAATATATACAGGGACTGAAGTGCCAGAAGCAGGTGTAGCCCCTGACCCCGATGGCTCTCCCTGGCTAGCCGTCCCTGGCCCATCTTTTAGGGGGGGGAGGATGCTGCCGACAGGGGGCCCTCAGAACCCGAACGAGATCCCCTAGTGTCTCTGGTTCCTGGGGTGCTTGAACCTCTTCTACCCATAGTGCAAAGCAACAAGGTGTGAGGTATACAAATGAACACTGCCTGCTGAGCGATGTAGTCTGGCTAAAAGCCTTGCTACCCAATGCTCAGTCTGGTGTTACTTCAGTAAATGCTGCCTAGGAGAATGCCTGTGTCCCACCTTACATGCGACCGTCAGCTCTGTGTCTCTCAGAAGGCTGAGTGCAGCTGTACAGAGTGCCTCTAATAGCCTGCAGCTGGCCTGAGTGGGAGTCTAAGCACCTGTGCTGATGTCCCGCCCCTCCCCCTCTACCACCCCCCCCTTTGAGTTTTGAAAAAAACAAGCGCTTCCCACGCTGGCCGACTCTCCTGTCATGCTTCTGGAGAAAGGCTGGGGATGGGGGGGGAGAGGCTGGTAACAAGATCTGCCTGAACGGCTATCTTCAGAGATGGTGGCCATTAGGCCGCAGAGTCCGGGTGGTATAACCACTTTCTAGACCCCTGTAGCCCCTCTAGCCTGGGGGGAACATTCAAACATGAGAAATCCCTCCTCCATCTTACCTTCTTTGCAGCCGGCTTGAGACGCTGTGAGGAAAAAACACCAACGATGAACACTGAGACAGACAGTCAGCATGTGCAGGTTTGTGCTCTTGGCAGCCCCCGGTGGTCACAATAGGCATAGCATGCATTTACCTTAAAGGAGAAAAGCCACTAGAACTCAAAAATTCTGTGGAATCTCCTCTTACCTTATCCAGCCGCAGGGTGCTGTTTACACAGACCCAATCTTCACCTCTCACGGTGGGCTCCGTTTGAAAAAACCGTCAGAGACTGGGGCCCCCATCAGTAGGGGGATCCAACAGTTCTGGGACCGTAAAGCACCTCGCCAGAAATTAGGAAGTTTAAAGCCATTTTCTGATCTGCGGGGTCCAGCTCTCTAAAAAGAGAAGAGTTACGGGTAAAACCTCGTTTCTTCGGACACGAGGCCCGGGTACCATTCAATTCGGCCATGAAAAGACACTTTGAATGGATCCGGTTCGCCTGGCTTGCCCCAGAATAGGATATCAGGATATTCCCTTTGGAGCTCAGCACAGGACATCTTTACACGTCCATCACCTAAGACACTGGCGTAAAAACTGAGGTATCCCTGCAAGGGGGAGGGATTATATAGGGGGTTGAACTTCCTGATAGGGTGTGCCAGTGTCCAATCACCAGTGATACCTATATAACCCATCAGTAATTACTGTGGCTCTGTGTCCCGTGATGTTCGAGAAAGAAAACTATGTGGGATTTAGGCCACCTTCAGGTGATGGACACTGGCACACCCAAGACAGGAGGTCCCCTCCCCTACATAACCCCTCCCATACTGGGAGCACCTCAGTTTTTGTAGCAAAGCAATAAGTATCCCAAGAAGAGGGGAGGGAGCTCTGTGTCCCGTGATGTACTTGAAGAAAGGGATTTTACAGGTAAGCTGTTATAAAAATCCTATTTTCTTTTTCGTACATCACGGGACACAGAGCGGCATAGTAATAACTATGTGGGATGTCACAAAGCAATGCCATATGAGGGGAGGGAGACCGCAAATAAAGCAGGGCGCCATCAGACATGAGGACCTTATACTGCAGCCTGCAGCACACTGCGCCCAAAGGCAATATCCTCTAGTGAATGTACAGTGCCTTGCGAAAGTATTCGGCCCCCTTGAACTTTTTAACCTTTTGCCACATTTCAGGCTTCAAACATAAAGATATAAAATTTTTATTTTTTGTGAAGAATCACCAACAAGTGGGACACAATTGTGAAGTGGAACGAAATCTATTGGATTGTTGAAACTTTTTTAACTAATAAAAAAATGAAAAGTGGGGCGTGCAAAATTATTCGGCCCCCTTGCGTTAATACTATGTAGAGCCACCTTTTGCTGCGATTACAGCTGCAAGTCGCTTGGGGTATGTCTCTATCAGTTTTGCACATCGAGAGACTGAAATTCTTGTCCATTCTTTCTTGCAAAACAGCTCGAGCTCAGTGAGGTTGGATGGAGAGCGTTTGTGAACAGCAGTTTTCAGCTCTTTCCACAGATTCTCGATTGGATTCAGGTCTGGACTTTGACTTGGCCATTCTAACACCTGGATAAATTTATTTGTGAACCATTCCTTTGTAGATTTTGCTGTATGTTTGGGATCATTGTCTTGTTGGAAGATAAATCTCCGTCCCAGTTTCAGGTCTTTTGCAGACTCCAACAGGTTTTCATCCAGAATGGTCCTGTATTTGGCTACATCCATCTTCCCCTCAATTTTAACCATCTTCCCTGTCCCTGCTGAAGAAAAGCAGGTCCAAACCATGATGCTGCCACCACCATGTTTGACAGTGGGGATGGTGTGTTGAGTGTGATGAGCTGTGTTGCTTTTACGCAAAAAAAATCGTTTTGCATTGTGGCCAAAAAGTTCGATTTTGGTTTCATCGGACCAGAGCACCTTCTTCCACATGTTTGGTGTGTCTCCCAGGTGGCTTGTGGCAAACTTTAGACGAGACTTTTTATGGATATCTTTGAGAAATGGCTTTCTTCTTGCCACTCTTCCATAAAGTCCAGATTTGTGCAGTGTACGACTGATTGTTGTCCTATGGACAGACTCTCCCACCTCAGCTGTAGTTCTCTGCAGTTCATCCAGAGTGATCATGGGCCTCTTGGCTGCATCTCTGATCAGTCTTCTCCTTGTCTGAGCTGAAAGTTTAGAGGGACAGCCAGGTCTTGGTAGATTTGCAGTGGTCTGATACTCCTTCCATTTCAAAATGATCGCTTGCACAGTGCTCCTTGGGATGTTTAAAGCTTGGGAAATCTTTTTGTATCCAAATCCAGCTTTAAACTTCTCCACAACAGTATTACGGACCTGCCCCCTTGTGTTCCTTGGTCTTCATGATGCTCTCTGCGCTTTCAACAGAACCCTGAGACTATCACAGAGCAGGTGCATTTATACAGAGACTTGATTACACACAGGTGGATTCTATTTATCACCATCAGTCATTTAGGACAACATTGGATCATTCAGAGATCCTCGCTGAACTTCTGGAGTGAGTTTGCTGCACTGAAAGTAAAGGGGCCGAATAATTTTGCACGCACAACTTTTCAGTTTTTTAATTGCTAAAAAAGTTTAAAATATCCAATAGATTTCGTTCCACTTCACAATTGTGTCCCACTTGTTGGTGATTCTTCACAAAAAATTAAAATTCTATATCTTTATGTTTGAAGCCTGAAATGTGACAAAAGGTTGAAAAGTTCAAGGGGGCCGAATACTTTCGCAAGCCACTGTATATATATATATATATATATATATATATATATATATATATATATATATATATATATAAGTAATAATAATAATATTTACCTAGGTGGATACAGCATCGTTCTGATGCTGCATCTGTCCCCCGGTGGCTCTAACACTGAGAACCGAACGATCAAACACCACTGATCACTCGGTTCTCACAGATCCGTGAGCAGAGAGTTATGCAAATAAATAAAATATATTGATGGGTGGAGGTCAGTCTGGAGTGGGAGTTTCTAAGCAGGCTGCATTTGCATGTAGACCTCCTTAGGAAACATCCATATGTGACAATAAACCCCCTCCATGATTAAAAGAACTTAAAACTGATTCTGAAGGCAGAATGTTTATCGTATTGCGTTCTATGCATTAAGATAAAAAAACTTCCGGTGTGTGCAGCAGTCCCCCTAATACTTACCTGAGCCACATCTCGATCCAGCAACGATACACGAGAGCTTCGACTGTCTGGGACACTCCCTCCTGATTGGCCGAGACAGCAGCAGAGCACCATTGGCTCCCGCTGCTGTCAAAGTCAATGTGCCAATGAGAAAAGAGAGGGGGAGAGGCCGCGGCTCCGTGTCTGAATGGACACACAGAGCTGCAGCTTGGGTGTCCAAACAGCAAGCTGATTGCTGTGGGAGCACTCAAAAGGAGGGAGGGGCCAGAAGCAACGAAGAGGGACCCAAGAAGAGGAGGATCTGGGCTGCTCTGTGCAAAACCACTGCACAGAGCATGTATGTTATTTTTAAATGAAAAAAAACAAGGCTTTATTTTCACTTTAAAGTGGAAGTATAGCCAAATACTAACAAAGCCTAAACCTGCTCCCTCCCGCCATTCTAAGCCTATTCTAAGTACCCAGTCATGTGATCTCTCCAGATCATCCTTATTAAAGACACATGGACTGAACTTATTGATTCATTATATTTTTTTTAATTTTTCATTCATTTATTCATTCATTTTATTTAACCACTTAAGGACCGAGCCTCTTTTTCAGACTCTGTGTTTACAAGTTAAAAACATGTTTTTTTGCTAGAAAATTACTTACATTATACATTTTTTTTTCTAACACCCTAGAGAATAAACTGGTGGTCATTGCAATACTTTTTGTCACACCGAATTTGCGCAGCGGTCTTACAAGCGCACTTTTTTTGGAAAAAATTCACTTTTTTAAATAAAAAAATAAGACAAAAGTAAAGTTAGCACATTTCTTTTAAATTGTGAAAGATAATGTAACACCGAGTAAATTGATACCCAACATGTCATGCTTAAAAATTGCACCCGCTCATGGAATGGCATCAAACTTTTACCCTTAAAAATCTCCATAGGCAACGTTAAAAAAATTCTACAGGTTGTATGTTTTGAGTTGCAGAGGAGGTCTAGGCCTAGAATTATTGCTCTCGCTCTAACGATCGCGGCGATACCTCACATGTGTGGTTTGAACACCGTTTTCATATGCAGGCGCTACTCACGTATGCGTTCGCTTCTGCGCGTGAGCTCGTCGGGACGGGGAGCTTTAACCACTTCCGGACCAGCCGCCGCAGGTTCACTGCGGCAGGTTGGCTCCCCTACGCGAAATTACGTTACTGTACGTGATCTCGTGGGGTCCGGATAGCAGGCGCGCGCGCCGCTGCACAGCGGGGGTGCCGATGCTCGTACCAACAGTCAGACATGGTGGTGGTAGCGTGATAGTCTGGGGCTGCTTTGCAGCTTCAGGACCTGGACGACTTACCATAATTGATGGAAACATGAATTCTGAGCTCTACCAGAAAATCCTAAAGGAGAATGTCCGGCCATCAGTTTGTGACCTCAAGCTAAAGTGCACTTGGGTTATGCAGCAGGACA
Source organism: Lithobates septentrionalis (assembly GCA_037952835.1). Classification (NCBI taxonomy): domain Eukaryota; kingdom Metazoa; phylum Chordata; class Amphibia; order Anura; family Ranidae; genus Lithobates; species Lithobates septentrionalis. The sequence continues at coordinate 67,654 of JBBDGP010004005.1, read as the reverse complement.
ATGATCCGAAACACAAAACCAAGTCCACCTCCAAATGGTTCAAACAAAGCAAAATTTAGGTTTTGCAGTGGCCTAGTCAAAGCCCAGACTTAAATCCAATTGAGATGTTGTATCATGACCTTACACAGGCCTTTCATGCTGGAAAACCCTCCAATGTGGCTGGATTAAAACAATTCTGCAAAGAAGAGTGGGCCAAAATTGCTCCACAGCAATGTGAAAGACTCATTGCCAGTTATCACAAACGCTTGATTGCAGTTGTTGCCACCAATGGTGGCACAACCTGTTATTAGGTTTCACATAAAGCCAGGCAGGTTTGGACAGCTTTTTTGCCTTAACAAATGAAGCAATCATTTAAAAACTGCATTTTGTATTTACTTGTGCAATAATAAAATTTGTTTGATGATCTGAGTCATTTAAGTGTGACAAATATGCAAAAAAATAAAAAAAATCAGAAAGGGGGCAAATACTTTTTCACACAACTGTACTTGTTGATGTGATTATATCTCATGTTAGTGGTGCTGATATTTACATAATATTGATTTTGTATGTCACAAGCCTAGTTTTTCCTGTTTTTACATCAAGCATATATAGTATATACCAACATTATGTTAGTGTATGAGCGCTGCTTGTCTTGATATTATGCATTGTCTTTTCTGATCTGAGTGTACGAGGATTTTTAGCAGCTCCTTAGGGATTGGTTTTTAATGAATTTATGTGGATTTAGTTTGATGGGGTTCACTTGCACCCATGAGCGCTTGGTGGTGTGGTGCCCCGTTTCTTGGATTATTAATGCCTAAAGTGTATTTTGCTTTTCAAAGGCTTGGGGGGGGGGGGGGGTGAAGATGTCCAATAGCACTGAATTACCTGTGCAAGGAATTGGCGCTGCATCCAAAGATCTTCTCCACGCAGCTTCCAAACACTGTGATAATATGGAGCTTCTGGTCCTCGGCCACTTTCACACATAGTCTGTATCGGTGGGTGGCATTCTGATATGTGTCGCTGCATTTCTGACACTGGTATCTGCTGATGGCAGGAAAAAGATGTCTTTTAGAAAGAGTGGACCTGTCCTCCACTGAAGCAGAATAAACATAAAACATTTTAGTGCCAGGAAGCTAGTTGTTAGGTAATTTGGACAGGGTAAAATCCCCAAATCCTCACTAAATTTAATAGGTACGATGCCCGGCGGGTGTGGAGAGGCGACTCTTTACATCTTGCCGCATGTATGCGTTCCTTGATCATCCGATCGAGGGCGAATACTGCTGTGCAAAATGTAAGCACATTGTTTCCCTGGAAGCCCAGGTTCTGAATCTGGGGAAGCAACTGTCAGCACTGAGAAGTCCCTCCATACTAAAGGTGAGCCAGGAACGTACACGGCAGGTGCCGGCAGGGGCCAGCACAGAGGCGGGTGGAGACAAAGAGGTGCAGGCACTAGCAAAGAGTAGATGGGTGACAGTCAGGAGGGGTAGAGGGGGAAGTGCCAGGGAGGCCGATCCAGGACTGGAGCATCCCAATAAGTACGCTCCATTGAGTGACATTGGTGAAACCAGTCAGGGACCAGCACTGCTGGAGTTGAGGGACTCTCCTAGCTGCCAGGGGAAGAACTCCTCCAGTGAGAGTGGGGGGGCAGCAAAGGGAAAGGAAAGACAGATTCTGGTGGTAGGGGACTCAATTCTTAGAAGGACAGAGAGGGCAATCTGTAACCAAGACCTGAAGCGCCGAACAGTATGTTGTCTACCGGGCGCTCGGGTTCGGCACATCACGGATCTTGTGGACAGATTACTGGGAGGGGCTGGGGAAGACCCGGCTGTCATGGTGCACGTTGGCACCAATGACAAAGTCAGAGGCAGATGGAGTGTCCTAAAGAACGATTTTAGGGACTTAGGAGCTAAATTGAGGAAAAGGACCTCCAAGGTAGTATTCTCAGGAATACTACCGGTACATCGAGCCACACCAGAAAGGCAGAGGGAGATTAGAAAGTAAACAAGTGGCTGAAGAGCTGGTGAAGTAAGGAGGGGTTTGGGTTCCTGGAGGACTGGGCTGACTTCTCAGTCGATAAACGGTACTATAGAAGGGACGGACTGCACCTAAATGAGGAGGGTGCAGATCTGCTGGGAATGAAGATGGCCAAAAAGTCAGAGGGGTTTTTAAACTAGGCGATGGGGGGGAGGGTCCAGAGACAGTGATAGCCAGCACGGAAGATATTCCAGAGGGTAGTATTGGGGGCATTAGTGGTAGGTTAACCAAAGCACAAAAACGCAAGGTGAGTATAGTAGCAAGTCCAAGATGCAATCTTGAAACACCCAATACGAGGACAATATGCGACCGGTCTAAACTATGTGGCATGTTCACCAATGCCAGGAGCCTGGCGGACAAGATGGGTGAACTAGAGATACTGTTGTACAAGGAGGATCTGGATTTTGTGGGAATTTCAGAGACCTGGTTCAACAGCTCTCATGATTGGCTGGCAAACATTCAAGGGTATACCCTATACCGCAAGGATAGAGAGGGTAAAAAAGGGGGAGGGGTATGCCTATATATCAAGAATAATGTACAAGTGAATGTGAGAGATGACATCACTGAGGGGGCTAGGGAGGAGGTGGAATCTTTATGGGTAGAGCTCCAAAGGGATGAAGCTAAGGGGAAAATAATACTGGGAGTATGCTATAGGCCCCCTAACCTGAGGGAGGAAGTGGAGACGGATCTCCTATCACAAATTGGATTAGCAGCAAGGATGGGAAGTGTTATCATAATGGGGGATTTTAATTATCCAGACATAGACTGGGCGGAGGGAACCGCGCATTCATTTAAGGCTCGCCAGTTCCTTAATGTCTTGCAGGACAATTTTATGGGTCAGATGGTAGACGCACCAACTAGAAATAAAACATTACTAGATCTACTGATTACCAACAATACAGACCTGATAACAGATGTGGAAATACGGGGCAATTTAGGTAACAGCGATCACAGGTCAATTAGTTTCAGTATAAATCACACAAATAGGAGACATGAAGGGAACACAAAGACACTGAATTTCAAAAGAGCCAACTTCCCTAAACTACAAACCTTGCTAAAAGGCATAAATTGGGATAAAATATTAGGAACAAAGAATACAGAGGAGAGATGGGTTTGCTTTAAGAGCATATTAAATAGAGCATTAGCCAATGTATCCCATTGGGTAATAAATTTAAAAGAGCGAACAAACATCCTGGATGGCTTAACTCCAATGTAAAAATGCATATAAAAGCAAAGGAGAAGGCCTTCAAAAAATACAAGGTTGAGGGATCATCCACAGCATTCAGAATTTATAAAGAATGCAATAAGAAATGTAAGGGTGCAATTAGGATGGCTAAGATAGAACATGAAAGACACATAGCGGAGGAGAGCAAAAAAAATCCCAAGAAATTCTTTAAGTATGTAAACAGTAAAAAAGGGAGGACAGACCATATTGGCCCCATAAAGAATGAGGAAGGACATCTGGTTACAAAGGATGGGGAGATGGCAGAGGTATTGAATTTATTCTTCTCCTCAGTCTTCACGAGTGAATCGGGGGGCTTCAGTAACCAAAACTGCAGTGTTTATCCTCATGACACAACACAGGAAGCACCTACATGGTTAACAGAGGACGGAATTAAAATTAGACTTGAGAAACTTAACATTAATAAATCACCGGGACCAGATGGCTTGCATCCGAGGGTACTTAGGGAACTCAGTCAGGTGATTGCCAGACCGTTGTTCCTAATTTTTACAGACAGTCTATTGACTGGAATGGTACCAGCTGATTGGAGAAAAGCCAATGTAGCACCAATATTTAAAAAGGGCCCAAAAAACATCCCTGGGAATTACAGACCAGTTAGCCTAACATCAATAGTATGTAAACTCTTGGAGGGGATGATAAGGGACTATATACAAGATTTTAGTAATAAGAATGATATCATTAGCAGTAATCAGCATGGATTCATGAAGAATCGTTCTTGCCAAACCAATCTATTAACCTTCTATGAGGAGGCGAGTTGCCATCTAGATAAAGGAAGGCCCGTAGACGTGGTGTATCTGGATTTTGCAAAAGCATTTGACACAGTTCCCCATAAACGTTTACTGTACAAAATAAGGTGCGTTGGCATGGACCATAGGGTGAGTACATGGATTGAAAACTGGCTACAAGGGCGTGTTCAGAGGGTGGTGATAAATGGGGAGTACTCAGAATGGTCAGGGGTGGGTAGTGGGGTCCCCCAGGGTTCTGTGCTGGGACCAATCCTATTTAATTTGTTCATAAACGACCTGGAGGATGGGATAAACAGTTCCATCTCTGTATTTGCAGACGATACTAAGCTAAGCAGGGCAATAACTTCTCCGCAGGATGTGGAAATCTTGCAAAAAGACCTGAACAAATTAATGGGGTGGGCGACTACATGGCAAATGAGGTTCAATGTAGAAAAATGTAAAATAATGCATTTGGGTGTCAAAAATATGAATGCAATCTATACACTGGGGGGAGAACCTCTGGGGGAATCTAGGATGGAAAAGGACTTGGGGGTCCTAGTGGATGATAGGCTCAGCAATGGCATGCAATGCCAAGCTGCTGCTAATAAAGCAAACAGAATATTGGCATGCATTAAAAGGGGGATCAACTGCAGAGATAAAACGATAATTCTCCCGCTCTACAAGACTCTGGTCCGCCCGCACCTGGAGTATGCTGTCCAGTTCTGGGCACCAGTCCTCAGGAGGGACGTACTGGAAATGGAGCGAGTACAAAGAAGGGCAACAAAGCTAATAAAGGGTCTGGAGGATCTTGGTTATGAGGAAAGGTTGCGAGCACTGAACTTATTCTCTCTGGAGAAGAGACGCTTGAGAGGGGATATGATTTCAATTTACAAATACTGTACTGGTGACCCCACAATAGGGATAAAACTTTTTCGCAGAAGAGAGTTTAATAAGACTCGTGGCCACTCATTACAATTAGAAGAAAAGAGGTTTAACCTTAAACTACGTAGAGGGTTCTTTACTGTAAGAGCGGCAAGGATGTGGAATTCCCTTCCACAGGCGGTGGTCTCAGCGGGGAGCATTGATAGCTTCAATAAACTATTAGATAATCACCTGAATGACCGCAATATACAGGGATATGTAATGTAATACTGACACATAATCACACACATAGGTTGGACTTGAGGGACTTGTGTCTTTTTTCAACCTCACCTACTATGTAACTATGTAACTATTTAGCTCAACTCCAACTGAATGGGGAAGGCGGCTTATAACTTCTGCCTCTCACTTCCTACGTAGTCACTGGGACAGGAACCAGCAAGATTTGTCAAACAGGGATGCACACAGCAATATAAAGGACTTTTTAATTCCTGTTTGCTGCGGTCTGTGTCCCCTGAGAACATTTGCCTTCACTTCTTATGTGGCTACTGGGACAGGACAGAGGCAGCCAATAGAATATAAACTGCAGAACTGTGTACTCCGAATGGCGTGGTTACCCTTTGTATGCCATACAAATATGTAGTACAGAAGGAGTGGGTGGTGCACAAGACAAGGGAGTTGATTTACTAAAACTGGAGAGTGCAAAATCTGGTGCAGTTGTGCATGGTAGCCAATCAGCTTCTAATTTCAGTTTGTTCAATGAAGCTTTGACAAAAAAAAACAAAAAAACACTGGAAGCTGATTGTTTGCTATGCAGAGCTGCACCAGATTTTGCACCCTCCAGTTTTAATACATCCCCTCCAAATGTGCATTGCTTTACAAACCATTTACCAGATAAAACTATTCCAATAATTTACCTGTGTATCCTATTGTTTGTCTGGAGTGTCCCTTTATTCTGCGAGTCAATGTAGGGGGAGAAACACAACCAATGGATTTTGTATTTTACAATGGTACTTCTACATGTGTCTTCAACCTGCGTTTCCTTCCAGCAGCCAATGTCTATTTCATAGACACTTCAATTAAAGTGTATCTACAACTAAACCTAATTTTTACATTTTGGATAAAGTAGGAAAAGTGAGAACAAACACACACACGCACACATTATCTCGCAAAAGTGAGCACACCCCTCACATTTTTGTAAATATTTTATTATATCTTATTATATATTTCGGGCACTGGGGAGCTACAGTTCATTGAGGGAACCATGAATGCCAACATGTACTGTGATATACTGAAGCAGAGTATGATCCCCCTCCCTTCAGAGACTGGGCGACAGGGCAGTATTCCAACATGATAACGACCCCAAACACACCTCCAAGATGACCACTGCCTTGCTAAAGAAGCTGAGGGTAAAGGTGATGGACTGGCCAAGGATGTCTCCAGACCTAAACCCTATTGAGCATCTGTGGGGCATCCTCAAAGGGAAGGTGGAGGAGTGCAAGGTCTCTAACATCCACCAGCTCTGTGATGTCATCATGGAGGAGTGGAAAAGGACTCCAATGGCAACCTGTGAAGCTCTGGTGATCTCCATGCCCAAGAGGGTTAAGGCAGTGCTGGAAAATAATGGTGGCCACACAAAATATTGACACTTTGAACCCAATTTGGACATTTTCACTTAGGGGTGTACTCACTTTTGTTGCCAGCGGTTTAGACATTAATGGCTGTGTGTTGAGTTATTTTGAGGGGACAGAAAATTCACACTGTTATACAAGCTGTACACTCACTACTTTACATTGTAGCAAAGTGTCATTTCTTCAGTGTTGTCACATGAAAAAATAAAATAAAATATTTACAAAAATGTGAGGGGTGTACTCACTTATGTGAGACTATATACACACTCATACACATACATACATACATATATACATACATACATATACACATACACACACACACACTGAAAAGTGTGATGTGCATTTGTATTCACCCCCCTTTACTCTGATACCCCTTACTAAAATCTAGTGGAACCAATTTCCTTCAGAAGTCACCGAATTAGTAAATAGAGTCCACCTGTGTGTAATTTAAACTCAGTATAAATACAGCTGTTCTGTGAAGCCCTCAGAGGATTGTTAGAGAACCTTAGTGAACAAACAGCATCATGAAGGCCAAGGAACACACCAGACAGGTCAGGGATAAAGTCAGGAAAAGTTTAAAGCAGGGTTAGGTTATAAAAAAATATCCCAAGCTTTGAACATCTCACGGAGCACTGTTCAATCCATCATCCGAAAATGGAAAGAGTATGGCACAACTGCAAACCTACCAAGACATGGCCGTCCACCTAAACTGACAGGACGGGCAAGGAGAGCATTCATCAGAGAAGCAGCCAAGAGGCCCATGGTAACTCTGGAGGAGCTGCAGAGATCCACAGCTCAGGTGGGAGAATCTGTCCACAGGACAACTATTAGTCGTGCTCTCCACAAATCTGACCTTTATGGAAGAGTGGCAAGAAGAAAGACATTGTTGAGAGAAAGCCATAAGAAGTTATGTTTGAAGTTTGTGAGAAGCCATGTGGGGGACACAGCAAACATGTGGAAGAAGGTGATCTGGTCAGATGAGACCAAAATTGAACTTTTTGGCCTAAAAGCAAAACGCTATGTGTGGTGGAAAACGAACACTGCACATCACCCTGAACACACCATCCCCACCGTGAAACATGGTGGTGGCAGCATTATGTTGTGGGGATGCTTTTCTTCAGCAGGGACAGGGAAGCTGGTCAGAGTTGATGGGAAGATGGATGAAGCCATATACAGGGCAATCTTAGAAGAAAACCTGTGTGAGTTTACAAATGACTTGAGACTGGGGTGGAGGTTCACCTTCCAGCAGGACAACGACCCTAAACATACAGCCAGAGCTACAATGGAATGGTTTAGATCAAAGCATATTCATGTGTTAGAATGGTCCAGTCAAAGTCCAGACCTAAATCCTATTGAGAATCTGTGGCAAGACTTGAAAATTGCTGTTTCACAGACGCTCTCCATCCAAACTGACAGAGCTTGAGCTATTTTACAAAGAAGAATGGGCAAAAATGTCACTCTCTAGATGTGCAAAGCTGGTAGAGACATCCCCAAAAAGACTTGCAGCTGTAATTGCAGTGAAAGGGGGTTCTACATACAAATGCACGCCACACTTTTCTATTTGTAAAAAAAAAAATGAAAACTATTTATCATTTTCCTTCCACTTCACAATTATGTGCCACTTTGTGTTGGTCTATCACATAAAATCCCAATAAAATACATTTACGTTTTTGGTTGCAACATGACGAAATGTGAAAAATGTCAAGGGGTATGAAGAATACTTTTTCAAGGCACTGTGTATATAATATATATATATATATATATATATATATATATATATATATATATATATATATATTTCTTTCTTTCTCGAACATCACGGGACACAGAGCCACAGTAATTACTGATGGGTTATATAGGTATCACTGGTGATTGGACACTGGCACACCCTATCAGGAAGTTCAACCCCCTATATAATCCCTCCGCCTTGCAGGGATACCTCAGTTTTTACGCCAGTGTCTTAGGTGATGGACGTGTAAAGATGTCCTGTGCTGAGCTCCAAATGGAATATCCTAAGATCCTATACTGGGGCAAGCCAGGCGAACCGGATCCATTCAAAGTGTCTTTTCATGGCCGAATTGAATGGTACCCGGGCATCGTGTCCGAAGAAACGAGGTTTTACCCGTAATGCTTCTCTTTTTAGAGAGCTGGACCCCGCAGATCAGAAAATGGCTTTAAACTTCCTAATTTCTGGCGAGGTGCTTTACGGTCCCAGAACTGTTGGATCCCCCTACTGATGGGGGCCCCAGTCTCTGACGGTTTTTTCAAACGGAGCCCACCGTGAGAGGTGAAGATTGGGTCTGTGTAAACAGCACCCTGCGGCTGGATAAGGTAAGAGGAGATTCCACAGAATTTTTGAGTTCTAGTGGCTTTTCTCCTTTAAGGTAAATGCATGCTAAGCCTATTGTGACCACCGGGGGCTGCCAAGAGCACAAACCTACACATGCTGAATGTCTGTCTCAGGTGTTAATTGCTGATTATGTCCCAGCATCTCAAGCAGGCTGCAAACAGGTAAGGTGGAAAGGGGGATTTCTCATGTTTGAATGTTCCCCCCAGGCTAGGGCCACAGGGGTCTAGAAAGTGGTTATACCACCCGGGCTCTGCGGCCTAATGGCCACCATCTCTGAAGATAGCCGTTCAGGCAGATCTTGTTACCAGCCTTCCTCCCTCCCCTCCCCCCATCCCCAGCCTTTCTCCAGAAGCATGACAGGAGAGTCGGCAGCACGGGAAGCGCTCGTTTTTTTCAAAACTCGAGGGGGGGGGGGGGGCGGTAGGGGGGGGGGCGGTAGAGGGGGGGGCGGGACGTCAGCACAGGTGCTTAGACTCCCACTCAGGCCAGCTGCAGGCTATTAGAGGCACTCTGTACAGGTGCACTCAGCCTTCTGAGAGACACAGAGCTGACGGTCGCATGTAAGGTGGGACACAGGCATTCTCCTAGGCAGCATTTACTGAAGTAACACCAGACTGAGCATTGGGTAGCAAGGCTTTTAGCCAGACTACATCGCTCAGCAGGCAGTGTTCATTTGTATACCTCACACCTTGTTGCTTTGCACTATGGGTAGAAGAGGTTCAAGCACCCCAGGAACCAGAGACACTAGGGGATCTCGTTCAGGTTCTGAGGGCCCCCTGTCGGCAGCATCCTCCCCCCCTAAAGATGGGCCAGGGACGGCTAGCCAGGGAGAGCCATCGGGGTCAGGGGCTACACCTGCTTCTGGCACTTCAGTCCCTGTATATATTACACAAGAGGTTTTTTCCTCAACCATTAATGGTCTAGAGGAAAGATTAATGGCCGTGATTACGTCTTCACTCAGTGGAAGAAAACGCACTAGGCTTTCCTCTGTTCCCCAAGACCCTCAGACAGAGGAGCTCTGGGATAAAGGAGATGAATCCCTTTTAGAGGATCGGGATGGGACGGATGATTCCTCTTCGGAGGAATCAGGTGGAGAGGGACTCTCTGCGACTTCCCAAGTGGAGAAAGTCTTAGTGCAGATCCTCACTGGATTGGTCCGCTCCACATTTAAGTTGCCCATACCTGAAACTGCTAAAGAATCCTCTTCTGCTTTGGGGTCACTGAAACCTTTCCAAGCAGCACATGCTTTTCCTGTTCATATTTTACTTGAAAAGCTCATTTATTCTGAGTGGGATCACCCAGACAAACGTTTTTCTCCGCCGAGAAAGTTTTCAACACTTTATCCGATGGAAGAAAAGTTTATTAAAATGTGGGGAATACCGGCTATTGATGCCGCCATTTCCTCCGTAAATAATAGCCTGACTTGTCCTGTAGACAATGCTCAGATGCTCAGGGATCCTGTAGATAAAAGGATGGAATCCCTATTGAAGGATGTTTTCTCCTTAGCAGGATCAGTGGCCCAACCTGCAGTAGCAGCGATTGGAGTCTGTCAATACTTAAGAGACCATGTTAAGCAGGTCATCAAAGTATTACCTGAACAGCAGGCCCAGGGGTTTGCTAACCTTCCTGCGGCCTTATGCTTTGTGGTTGACGCCATTAGAGATTCTATCGTGCAAACCTCCCATCTTTCACTGGGGTTGGTGCATATACGTAGAATCCTATGGTTGAAAAATTGGTCAGCCGAAGCACCATGTAAGAAGCTACTGGCTGGGTTTCCATTTCGTGGTGCAAGTTTGTTTTGAGAGGACTTGGATAACTATATCAAGAGAATCTCTTGTGGGAAAAGCACTCTCTTACCTGTCAAGAAGAAGAGTAAACGTCCCTCTTTCAAACGGACTCTTTCCCCAACGCCGGGGGCTTCAGCCTCCAGGCAGTCTCGACGGCCGCCTCCATCGGGGTCCAGAGACAAGAGTCAACCCCAGAGACAAAAGAAGTCCTGGGGAAAGAAGCCTACTAGGCAAAACACTAAGACCTCTGCATGAGGGGGCGCCCCCGCTCACTCGAGTGGGGGGAAGACTGCGACAGTTCTCAGAGCTCTGGCACGAGGACTTCCAGGACAGATGGGTAATCTCCACGGTAACCTTAGGGTACAAGCTGGAGTTTCAGGAATTCCCTTCTCCTCGGTTCCTCAGATCAGGTGTTCCCAGAGAAGAAGCAGTCGCTCCTTCTAGCGTTAGAGCGACTTTTGTCGCAGGAGGTCATTATGATAGTTCCCGCAAAGGACCAGGGATTGGGCTTCTATTCCAACCTTTTTACGGTCCAAAAGCCAAATGGGGATGTCAGGCCCATTCTGGACTTAAGGGATCCTAAGGATTCAATCCTTCCGCATGGAATCAATTTGAACAGTAGTTCCCACCCTGCAGGGAGGAAAATTTCTGGCATCAATAGACATCAGAGATGCATATCTGCATGTGCCCATTTTTCCTGCTCTTCAGAAGTTTCTGCGCTTCGAGGTAGGAGGGCGCCATTTCCAGTTTGTGGCTCTGCCTTTCGGGATAGCCACTGCACCTCGAGTGTTCACAAAGATCTTGGCTCCTCCTCTGGCCAGATTAAGGGCTCAGGGTATAGCTGTCATAGCATACCTAGATGACCTGCTCTTGATAGACCGGTCGGTAGCCTCTTTGAATGGAAACTTGAGGACCACAGTCAGGTATCTAGAACACCTGGGTTGGATCCTCAACTTAGAAAAGTCTTTCCTAAAACCAGTAAGAAGACTGGAGTATTTAGGTCTGATTATAGATACAAGCCAGGAGAAAATATTTCTACCCCAGGCAAAAATCGCTGCTTTAAGAGAGCTGATTCTGGCAGTAAGGACCAAGAAGGGTCCCTCAGTCCGCCTTTGTATGAGGCTACTAGGGAAGATGGTGTCTTCATTCGAAGCAGTTCCCTATGCTCAGTTTCATTCAAGAATGTTGCAACACAGTATTCTGTCGACCTGGAACAAGAAAGTTCAGGCATTAGACTTTCCGATGCACCTGTCGCATGCGGTGCGTCAGAGCCTCAATTGGTGGCTCATACCCGAAAACCTGCAGAAGGGGAAATCCTTTCTACCGGTTACCTGGACGGTGGTAACAACAGATGCCAGCCTGTCAGGTTGGGGAGCAGTTCTGGAACAGGCTGCGGTCCAAGGGGTATGGTCCAAGACAGAGAGGACCTTACCCATCAACATTCTGGAGATCCGGGCGATACATCTAGCTCTAAAAGCCTGGACTATCAGGCTACAGGGTTGTCCGGTCAGGATCCAGTCCGACAATGCCATAGCAGTGGCTTATGTCAATCATCTGGGAGGCACCCGGAGCCGAGCTGCTCAAAAGGAGGTGAACCAGATCTTAGTCTGGGCAGAGATGCATGTGCCATGCATATCGGCAATTTTCATCCCGGGAATAGAGAATTGGCAGGCGGACTATCTAAGTCGCCAGCAGTTACTTCCAGGGGAATGGTCTCTGCATCCCGACGTCTTTTGGGCCATATGCCAAAGATGGGGGGTTCCAGATGTAGATCTCTTTGCATCCCGATTCAACAAAAAGATAGACAGATTTGTGGCAAGGACAAAAGATCCTCTTGCATACGGGACGGATGCGTTGGTGATTCCGTGGCATCGGTTCTCACTGATTTACGCATTCCCGCCTATTCTGCTATTACCACGACTCCTTCGCAGGATCAGGCAGGAAAGGAAGTCGGTACTTCTGGTGGCCCCCGCTTGGCCCAGAAGGACTTGGTATGCAGAAATAGTAAGGATGACGGTAGGTCCCCCGTGGACCCTACCAGTACGCCCAGACCTGTTATCTCAAGGTCCAGTGTTCCATCCTGCCTTACAAACGCTAAATTTGACGGTTTGGCTATTGAGACCCACGTTCTGAAGAGTCGTGGGCTCTCAGGTCCTGTCATATCTACCTTGATTAATGCAAGGAAGCCAGCTTCCAGGATGATTTATCATAGAGTCTGGAAAGCTTATATAACCTGGTGTGAATCCAGAGGTTGGCATCCCAGGAAATATGTCATAGGTAGAATCCTTGACTTTCTACAATTAGGATTAGAGATGAAGCTGGCCTTGAGTACCATCAAGGGCCAGGTCTCTGCTTTATCAGTATTATTTCAGCGGCCACTTGCTTCGCATTCTTTGGTCCGAAATTTTATGCAGGGGGTGATGCGTCTTAATCCTCCGGTTAAAGCGCCCCTAAACCCCTGGGACTTGAACTTGGTCCTGGCTGTGTTACAGAAACAGCCTTTTGAACCAATAAGTCAGATTCCTTTGGTCTTGTTGACAAGGAAGTTAATTTTTCTGGTGGCCATCTCTTCTGCTAGAAGAGTATCAGAATTAGCAGCTCTTTCCTGTAAGGAGCCTTATTTGATTATACACAAGGATAGAGTAGTACTACGCCCTCATCCTAGTTTTTTACCGAAGGTGGTTCCTGATTTTCATTTAAACCAAGACATTGTTCTACCTTCCTTTTTTCCAGATCCCTGTTCTCCGGAAGAGAGATCTCTACATTCTTTGGATGTAGTAAGAGCAGTTAAGGCCTATCTCGGGGCAACTGCTCAGATCCGCAAGACGGATGTTTTGTTTGTGCTGCCAGAGGGTCCCAATAGAGGACAGGCAGCGTCAAAAGCTACCATTTCTAAATGGATTCAACAGTTGATCATTCAAGCTTACGGTTTGAAACAGAAGATTCCTCAGTTTCAGATCAGGGCACATTCCACAAGGGCTATTGGTGCTTCTTGGGCAGTGCATCACCGGGCCTCTATGGCTCAAATCTGCAAGGCCGCAACCTGGTCTTCAGTCCATACATTCACCAGATTCTATCAGGTGGATGTGAGAAGGCATGAGGATATCGCCTTTGGGCGTAGTGTGCTGCAGGCAGTGGTACAGGGTCCTCAGGTCTGATTGCACCCTACTTGGTCGTGGTTCCCCCCCCTCAGGTAGTATTGCTCTGGGACATCCCATCAGTAATTACTGTGGCTCTGTGTCCCGTGATGTTCGAGAAAGAAAATAGGATTTTTTAAAACAGCTTACCTGTAAAATCCTTTTCTTTCGAAGGACATCACGGGACACAGAGGTCCCGCCCCTCTTCTAATACACTATATTGCTTGGCTACAAAACTGAGGTATCCCTGCAAGGGGGAGGGATTATATAGGGGGTTGAACTTCCTGATAGGGTGTGCCAGTGTCCAATCCCCAGTGATACCTATATAACCCATCAGTAATTACTGTGGCTCTGTGTCCCATGATGTCCTTCGAAAGAAAAGGATTTTACAGGTAAGCTGTTTTAAAAAATCCTATTATATATATATATATATATATATATATATATATATATATATATATATACACATACACACACACACACACTATATATCCTTATTTAAATCTGCTTATATTTTTCTTGTTCTGGTTCCTCCTCGCCCCCCTCATCAATATGCAAAAAAAAAAAAAAAAAGAGTGTGTTTCTAGGCAGACTGTATTTGCATGCAAGCCACTTAAGACAAAGCTCACATGTGATCCTGGGCCTCCATAATTGAAATAACCAAAATCCAATGAATATAAGGGGTGGGCCAGTGAGGGTCAGGCTGGGAATGAAAGAGCTGATTAATGTTGGTTGCCCTCCAGACAGCAAATGAGAAGGGCTCTATATAATTTGCTTCAGCTTCCAATGTACATTGTGAGAAGCTCACAGTGTGCAGTGAAATCAGAATAAGCCATTTCAGTACAGCAGAGGAGCCGGTACAACTGTGCAAGACTGGAGGGAAAATTGGAGGTCAGATTTAACTTGACATCCTGTCTTGGAGAAAATGTATTCTAAATAAAAGGAAAATTCCCTCTTAGACTGTGATCACCATAATTGGTGTCCTCATTGGAAGCTTTCCCCTCTATGCCAGTGTGGTGACAACTTCTAAATGTAGCGGTTTAAACGGTGGTCACCAGAACAAATAAGAGGGTAAATCTCCCTAGTGGGAACACAGCCAGCAATACAATCTGATAGGGGCTCTAACCCTTCCCTATAATCTATTCAAAACTAGAAAAAAAAAAGTTTTGGCTAGAGAAGCCCACACATAAAGCCCATTGTTTTGGTATATGCAGAAAAGAATGAGACAAGCATGGGGACTGCGCCATCTGGTGGAAGATTTTAAATAAATCAGGACAGAGTTCCCTACCTGTCTGCAGTGTGTATCACCCGGGAGAAGCAGTTCTGACAGGCTGGATAGGTAAAGCCAGTATTCTGTATGGACAGAACGGTGCCAAGGAGAAACCTCCTCTTTTTATTCATATGTATGTCATACAATCTATAGGGGAAGGAAAAACAAAATTACTTATTATCATCCAATAAACAAGATAAAGGCAACCTAAAGTAGAACTAAAGGCAAAAAAACTTTTTTTTCTAATCTCCACTCTACCCAAAACTAAAACAAAAAAAAGTTTTGCCTTTGGTTTTACTTTAAAAGAGAAGTATTTCCCCCCCCCCCCATAATCATACTTAGCTAGGTGAATGCTGCATCTGTGGCCCGGCGTCTCTGTACTGAGAACCGAGCAACTGAACACCGCCGATGGTTCGGTTCTCACAGCTCCCCGAGCAGAGAGCTGCTGTCTGTCAGTCAGCAGCTCTCCTGATCTGCTCCTCCTCGCTCATTGGAGCGCTGAGCTGTAGAGGGGCGGGGAGAGGCTGTCTCATCGGCTCGCTGAGACGCCCATCAGTCCAGGCACCTGGCGGATCCAGACTCCCGGGATGACGCGGTGCCTGGACTGATCTGTGGGACATCAGCAGAGAGAAGACTTCAGTCCATTCTCTGCTGAAAATCGGTCACAGGAGTGCAAAACGAACTGCACTCCTGTGACTCTTAGGAAAAGCCCAGCCAAACGAGCTCAGGCTGGACTTCTCCTTTAATGGAAAATGTAATCTTTGAGGACAACACTTTCCAGTAGCAGAACCTCATGAAGGATGATTCCCATCTGCCATTCCGGGGTCCACAGCGAGAGTTCAGCAGAGCTTCACATGTTCTCTCTGTGAGAGCGCTGCTGGGAGTTTCAGTGATCTCTCCAGGAAGGAAGGAAGGAAGGAAACGGAAAAAAGGAAGGAAGGAAGGAAAAGGAAAAAAGGAAGGAAGGAAGAAAAAGGAAAAAAGGAAGGGAGAAAAATTGGTGGATGGAAAGAAAGAAAGAGAAAGAAAGAAAGAAAGAAAGAAAGAAAGAAAGAAAGAAAGAAAGAAAGAAAGAGGAGGGAACAAGACAAAAGAAAAGTAGGAAGAAAAAAGCAAGGAAAAAAAAGGGAGCTAGCAGGAAAATGGAAGGTAGGAAGGAAGAAAAAAAAGAAGGAGGGAGGGAGGTAACAAGAAGAAAGGGGGGAATGAGGGAAAGAAATAAAAGGTAGGAAGGAAAAAAATGGAGGGAAGGAAAGAAGGAACCAAGAAAAAGAAAAGGTAGGAAAAAAATTGAGGGGAGGATGAAAAGAAGAAAAGGGAATGCAGCAAGAAAATGGAATAAAGGAATAAACTAAGAAAAAGGAAGGTAGCAAAAAAGTGGAAAGAAGGAAGAAAATGTAAGGAAGGAAGGAAGAAAAAAGAAGGAGGGAGGGAGGTAACAAGAAGAAAGGTGGAATGAGGGAAAGAAGAAAAAGGCAGGAAGGAAGGAAAGAAGAAAAAGGAAGGAAGGAAGGAAAGAAGAAAAAGGAAGGAAGGAAGGAAAGAAGAAAAAGGAAGGAAGGAAGGAAAGAAGAAAAAGGAAGGAAGGAAGGAAAGAAGAAAAAGGAAGGAAGGAAGGAAAGAAGAAAAAGGAAGGAAGGAAGGAAGGAAGAAAAAGGAAGGAAGGAAGGAAGGAAGGAAGAAAAAGGAAGGAAGGAAGGAAGAAAAAGGAAGGTAGCAAAAAAAATGAAGCTCAAAATAAGAAAAAACTCCTGAAGCTTGATATGCATGCAAAAACACCTGTAATACACTTGAAAACCACCTGTCTTGTGCAGGTGCAGATACATGCGGGTCTATAAAACCTGGCCAAGTTCAGCAGAATTACTGCACATGTGTGCGGATTTAGCACAATTTCATGCATCTGCCTGATCCTATAGACCCATGGATAGAGCGATACAAGATGGGGGTGCAGAAGCAAAGCCCTGAGGAAGCACTTTGACCTGGAAGAGGACAGCGCTGGACTCCATGGAATAGTACACGAGCCAAACACAAGGCCTGTGGGCCAAATCCGGCCATTTCACGTGGACCTCCCACCTCTTCTGCAGCTGCAGCACCTCTCGTCTCTGCTGCCACCTTGTCTCAGCAATCAGCAGCAGAGAGGAGGACAGAAATCCTCCACCAGATCCTGCGCCCATCTGTGCAGCCACGGAAAGACTCATCTCTGCCCCTCGCTGTCTCAGCAATCAGCAGCCCGTCTGTGCAGCCACCAATAAATTGAGTTTGGTACCCCATGAGTTTGGTACCCCATGACTAGTAAATATCTATTTTTTTCATTTATACAGAAACAGTTACCAAGAATAAAAATTTAATTTTAGCTGGGAAGGGTGGAGTTCCTTTTTTAAACATTTGGATGCTGTAATGAGCATTGATGTGAGCTCAGCAGTACTGACCAATTACATGCCACTCTATGGGAATCACTTCTGTACCTGGCTGCCCTTACAGGTTACAGACCATGGTAAGGGGGAGGAAGAGGAGGCCATTCTGTCTGTAGACTAAAATCAAACCACCTCTAACATTTAGCAAACTTGTCAATTCCTCGATTCCTTATTATAATGGTCCATGTAGATTCAGGAATAGTAACAGTTTCTGCCTGTACCAAAATATGATGAGCAGCTACCTCTGGTGACAAAGAAACAGAATGCAGTGTGTTCTATATGTAAAATGTACCATTTGATGTCTCAAACATATATTTATTAAATCAAATCTGCAAGACAATCCCAAAGAAAGTAGTCAATTCCGGGCAAGATAACGGGGGGAGATTTGCTAAAACTGGTGGAGACAGAATTTGATGCAGCTGTGCCTAGTAACCAATCAGCTTCCAGTATTTTTTTGTCAAAGCCTAATGCCCCGTACACACGATCGGACATTCCGACAAAAAAAATCCAAGGATTTTTTTTCCGACGGATGTTGGCTCAAACTTGTCTTGCATACACACGGTCACACAAATTTTGTCGGAAATTCCGAAAGTCAAGAACGCGGTGACGTACAACACGTACGACGAGCCGAGAAAAATGAAGTTTAATAGCCAGTGCGGCTCTTCTGCCTGATTCCGAGCATGCGTGGCACTTTGTGCATCTGAATTGTGTACACATGATCAGAATTTACGCAAATGGATTTTGTTGTCGGAAAATCTAGAGCTGCACAGTTCTGGCTAAAATGAGAATCACGATTTTTTGCTTACAAGATAGATCACGATTCTCTGCGTAATATCATCTTTCACCTTAAAAAAAAAAAAATTGGCCTAACTTTACTGTTTCTTTTTTTTTGTTATTCATTGAAGTGTATATTTTTTCCCCAAAAATTGCGTTTGAAAGAGCGCTGGGCAAATACAGTGTGACATAAAATATTGCAGCAACCGCCATTTTATCCCCTAGGGTCTCTGCTAAAATATATATATATATTATGTTTGGGGGTTCCAAGTAATTTTCTAGCAAAAAATATTGATTTTAACTTAAGAAACAAGTGTCAGAAAAAGATTTAGACTTTAAAGTGGTTAAACTTCCTACATTTACACGTTGTTTAAAAACTTGGCAGACTGCCTGTTTTTTTTTTTTTCTCACACAGAAGTTTATCCTTTAGATCTAAGAAGGAAGAATTAGTTGCAATGGGGATATTTACAAAAGGAAAATCCACTTTGAAGTGCAGTCGCTGTAGATCTGAGGGGGACATGCAAGGAAAATAAAAAAACAGCATTTTAGCTTGCACATGATTGGATGATAAAATCAGCAGAGCTTCCACTCATTTCAGATCTACCCCTTAGATTTAGAGCGACTGCACTTCCAAGTGCACTTGCAGTGCAAAGTGGATTTGCCTTACGTAAATAACCCCCAATGTTTCAAGTTAAAAACTTGGCAGACTGCCCGATGTTTTCTTTTGACAGCTGAGTGAGTAGATAAGTCTCTCCACTTGTTATATTAAAGAATCGGCAAACGAGATCGTCAGAGGGGTTGAATCGAGATCACAATTATTTTAACGATTAATTGTGCAGCTCTAGCCTACACACGGTCGGATTTTCCGACAACAAGCTCCGATCGCACATTTTACGTTGGAAAGTCTGACTGTGTGTACGCGGCATAAGGCCCCTTTCAGACGAAGCGGAATCCATCCAATCGGATCTGCATGGTCAACTGGGGATCTTCCACTTTTGTTGCCAGCGGTTTAGACATTAATGGATGTGTGTTGAGGTATTTTGAGGGGACAGCAAATTTACACTGTTATACAAGCTGTACACTCACTACTTTACATTGTAGCAAAGTGTCATTTCTTCAGTGTTGTCACATGAAAAGATAGAATAAAATATTTACAAAAATGTGAGGGGTGTACTCACTTTTGTGAGATACTGTCTATTACCCCCAGATTAATATTTTTAGACAAGTAGCTAATTACACAATAAAATACAGGAAAGATGGTCTGCACAGACACCCAGGGTCATTCGCCCCTCTTCCTGTGAGCCCCGGGGGGAGAAGGGCTCCCTACCCTGCACTCACAGGAGAAGGCTACATGACTTTTAGGATGGACCTACCACAGGGAGGAAGAGTAGGATGAAGAGGGCCTGTGATGTCACTCCACCAGACTGCAGACACCTGGAAGAAAAGGTAAGTCTTGTTATTTATTTGTATGTAGGTGTGCCCCATTGGGAAATGAGAACCTGAACCCAGAGTTTTTATATCAGCCGCCAGCACTGTCACACTGGGACCTAAAGGGTGCCTTAAAGGAAACCTGTGCTGAAGGAAATGCAAAGACTGTAATTGCTGCCCTACTTCAGAGAATGCTACCCTGTTTCCCGGAAAATAAGACCTAGCGTGATTGTCGGTGATGGCTGTAATATAAGCCCTACCCCCCAAATAAGCCCTAGTTAAAGTCCTTGTAGGTCTTATTTTCAGAGTAGGCCTTATTTTCGTGGGAAACAGGGTAGGGCTTATTTGGGGGATAGGGCTTATATTGCAGCCATCACTGACAATCACGCTAGGTCTTATTTTCAGGGAAACAGGGTAGGGCTTATTTGGGGGGTAGGGCTTATATTGCAGCCATCACCGACAATCGCGCTAGGTCTTATTTTCAGGGAAACAGGGTAGTTGCCTGGCTGTCTCTGAGTTCAACAACCTGAGGCACTGACCCCCAAAACCAGCCTACAGACCAGGAAAGCCAGAACTAATCTGCATAATTGTCCTGAGTCAGGGACATAGAATCTTCTGATGTTACTGGATCAATGTGGCAGCCAGGGAACTAGTATTTTCTAGAGGGGGTCGGCCAGCAATGGAAGCATCTATACTTCTTCATGCAGGATTCCTTTAAAGTACAAGCCTGCTGTTCCTACAATACTCCCCCCCCCCCCCCCAGTATTTACTTACCAAGGTGACCCCCTATGGTGTTTATATCGTTGGGACCAAAATCTTTTCTAGCACTGTCTTTGCCTGGTTAGTGACTCCCCATAGACTTGGATTGGACCATACTCCTACAGTAGTGATGTTATGAAACATCGCCACGTTTTAGTCTATGAGGAGTTGCCGCCCGGACACAGTCAGTGCTGGAAAACAATTTCAGGGTGGTAGTCAGCCTGGAGAAAAGTGGAACCAATTGCCTTCAGAAGTCACCTAATAAGTAAATAGAGTCCACCTGTGTGTAATTTAATCTCAGTATAAATACAGCTGTTCTGTGAAGCCCTCAGGGGTTTGTTATAGAACCTTAATGAACAAAAAGCACCATGAAGGCCAAGGAACACACCAGACAGGTCAGGGATAAAGTTGTGGAGAAGGTTAAAGCAGGGTTAGGTTATAAAAAAATATCCCAAGCTTTGAACATCTCACAGAGCTCTGTACAATCCATCATCCGAAAATGGAAAGAGTATGGCACAACTGCAAACCTACCAAGACATGGCCATCCTCCTAAACTGACCGGCCGGGCAAGGAGAACATTCATCAGAGAAGCAGCCAAGAGGCCCATGGTAACTCTGGAGGAGTTGCAGAGATCCACAGCTCAGGTGGGAGAATCTGTCCACAGGACAACTATTAGTTGTGCTCTCCACAAATCTGGCCTTTATGGAAGAGTGGTAAGAAGAAAGGCATTGTTGAAAGAAAGCCATAAGAAGTCCTGTTTGCAGTTTGTGAGAAGCCATGTGGAGGACACAGCAAACATGTGGAAGAAGGTGCTCTGGTCAGATGAGACCAAAATGGAACTTTTTGGCCTAAAAGCAAAACGATATGTGTGGCGGAAAACTAACATTGCACATCACCCTGAACACACCATCCCCACTGTGAAACATGGTGGTGGCAGCATGATGTTGTGGAGATGCTTTTCTTCAGCAGGGACAGGGAAGCTGGTCAGAATTGATGGGAAGATGGATGGAGTCAAATACAGGGCAATCTTATGCCCCGTACACACGGTCGGATTTTCCGACGGAAAATGTGTGATAGGACCTTGTTGTCGGAAATTCCGACCGTGTGTATGCTCCATCACACATTTTCCATCGGATTTTCCGACACACAAAGTTTGAGAGCAGGATATAAAATTTTCCGACAACAAAATCCGTTGTCGGAAATTCCGATCGTGTGTACACAAATCCGACGGACAAAGTGGCACGCATGCTCAGAATAAATAAAGAGATGAAAGCTATTGGCCACTGCCCCGTTTATAGTCCCGACGTACGTGTTTTAAGTCACTGCGTTTAGAACGATCGGATTTTCCGACAACTTTGTGTGACCGTGTGTATGCAAGACAAGTTTGAGCCAACATACGTTGGAAAAAATCCTAGGATTTTGTTGTCGGAATGTCCGATCAATGTCCGACCGTGTGTACAGGGCATTAGAAGGAAACCTGTTAGAGTCTGAAAAAGACATGAGACTGGGGCGGAGGTTCACCTTCCAGCAGGACAACGACCCTAAACATACAGCCAGAGCTACAATGGAATGGTTTAGATCAAAGCATATTCATGTGTTAGAATGGCTCAGTCAAAGTCCAGACCTAAATCCGATTGAGAATCTGTGGCAAGACTTGAAAATTGCTGTTCACAGACCCTCTCTATCCAATCTGACAGAGCTTGAGCTATTTTGCAAAGACGAATGGGCAAAAATGTCCCTCTCTAGATGTGCAAAGCTGGTAGAGACATCCCCAAAAAGACTTGCAGCTGTAATTGCAGTGAAAGGCGGTTCTACAAAGTATTGCCTCAGGGGGGCGCCATACAAATGTACCCCACACTTTTCACATATTTATTTGTAAAACATTTTGAAAATCATTTATCATTTTCGTTCCACTTCACAATTTTGTGCCACTTTGTGTTGGTCTATCACAGAAAATCCCAATAAAATACATTTACATTTTTGATGACAAAATGAGAGAAATTTCATGGGGTATGAATACTTTTTCAAGGCACTGTACATGAATCAAAATTCCCTCGCTTGGCTGTGATTGACACTCCCGCTGCTTGTTTCCAGCCAATGATGAGAGGGAGTCCCAGGAACAGCCCCTTGTGGTACCGGCTGCCACTGCTGGGAGGGACAGGGGAACCCCCCCGGGAACCACCACAGGTGGCAGCAGCAGCAGCAATCCAGTGTACTGTAACAGCGACTGGGCGGCTCTACGTTTGTTTAAACCCCTTGATTTCCCGCCAGGACCTTTGAAGATAAGCGGCTTCCGCTGAGCTCTCCACTGCTTGCACATACTCCCCCCCCCCTCCTCCTCTGCCGCCCTCACCACTCTATAGGAAGCAGCCTGTACTTCCAGGTATGGGAGAGCAGCATGTGATCTCACCGGGCCAATCAGCAGCAAGGTGAGTCCTTAGCTCTGTGTAATGACTGGAGGGAGGTGTAGCTTACACAGAGTTGGGGGGCGGCGGGGAGGGGGGGGGGGTAGGGTTGCCACATCCCTTTAAACCCGAACACATATGAATTACACGAGTTCTGTGGCTGATTTAATCCAGATAAGACACCAAGTGTGTATATTTACCACCTTAATCAGCCACGGAACCTGTGTAATTCATATGTGTTCAGGTTTAATAGCTTACCGACCGCCGCACGACTATCTCCATAATGGCAGCAGACGCTGCCACAACCCAGGTATCCATCTCTTCAGGCAGTGGTCCGGTTAACGATAATGGTGGTCTCTGCGGCGGATTCGCCGCAAGATCACCGTTATCGGCGGCGGGAGAGGCCCCCCCCTCCCTCCGCCGCTTACCGGAGCCTTCGGCAACGGCGGAGGCGATCGGGTCCTCATTAGTGGCTGGGTATGGAGACGAGCGAGGGGAAGATGGCCCCCACCCGTCTCCATACCATAAGCAGGGCAGGAAGCGACGTCAAAACGTCACTTCCGCCCATACGTCTTAAAGGCACATTTTTCTGTTGTCATTTTTTTTTTTTAAATGACAATTTTTAATTTTTTTTTGCATTTTAGTGTAAAAGAGATCTGAGGTCTTTTTGACCCCAGATCTCATATTTAAGAGGTCCTGTCATGCTTTTTTTTCTATTACAAGAGATGTTTACATTTCTTGTAATAGGAATAAAAGTGACCTAAATTGATTGATTTTTTTTTTAAAAAACAGTTTAAAAATAAATAAAATAAAATAAATAAGAAAAAAAAAATTAAAACATTTTTTAACCGCTTGCCGACCAGCCGCCGCAGTTGTACTGCGGCATCACAGCTCGGCTGCGCAAATCGCCGCTATGTTACGTCGGTGACATAGACGGCCACTAGGGCGCCCCCCGAGTGCCCAGCGGTCTCGATCACCGCCAGGCTCCCGCGATCGCTCGGGGCACACAGGGAACCGGGGTCTGTGTGTGTAAACGTTTCCGGTTCTCTGAGGGGAGAAGTGACACATCGTCCATTCATACAGAGTATAAACAGCGATCTGTTAGTTTCCTTGTACAGTCCCCTCCCCCCCTTCAGTTAGAACACAAACTAGGACACACATTAACCCATGATCGCCCCCTAGTTTTAACCCCTTCACTGCCATTTTTTAAAGTAATCAATGCATTTTTAAATCGCACTGATCGCTGTATAAATGACAACGGTCCCAAAAATGTGTCAAAAGTGTCCGATGTGTCCGCCATAATGTCCCAGTCCTGATAAAAATCGCAGATCGCCGCCATTACTAATAAAAAAAAAATTATTAATAAAAATGCCATAAAACTATCCCCTATTTCGTAGACGCTATAACTTTTGCGCAACCCAATCAATATACACTTATTGCGATTTTTTTTTACCAAAAATATGTAGAAGAATACATATCGGCCTAAACTGAGGAAAATAAATGTTTTTTTATATATTTTTGGGGGATATTTATTATAGCAAAAAGTTAAAAAAAAAATGTGTTTTTTTCAAAATTGTTGCTCTTTTTTTGTTTATAGCGCAAAAAATAAAAACCGCAGAGGTGATCAAATACCACTAAAAGAAATCTCTATTTGTGGGGAAAAAAGGATGTCAATTTTGTTTGGGAGCAATGTCGCACGACCGCGCAATTGTCATTAAAAGCGGCGCAGTGCCGAATCGCAAAAAGCGCTCTGGTCTTTGGCCAGCCAAACGGTCCGGGGCTGAAGCGGTTAAAGCGCCCCGACCCGCCGAGCTCGTGCGTGCAGAAGCGAACGCATACGTGGGCAGCGCCGGCATATGAAAACGGTATTCAAACCACACATGTGAGGTATCACCGCAATCAGTAGAGTGAGAGCAATAATTCTAGCCCTAGACCTCCTCTGTAACTCAAAACATGCAACCTGTAGAATTTTTTTTAACGTCGCCTATGGAGATTTTTAAGGGTAAAAGTTTGTCGCCATTCCACGAGCGGGTGCAATTTTGAAGTGTGACATGTTGGGTATCAATTTACTCGGCGTAACATTATCTTTCACAATATAAAAAAAAAAAAATTGAGCTAACTTTACTGTTGTCTTATTTTTTTATTCAAAAAAGTGAATTTTTTTCCAAAAAAAAGTGCGCTTGTAAGACCGCTGCGCGAATACGGTGTGACAGAAAGTATTGCAACGACCGCCATTTTATTCTCTAGGGTGTTAGAAAAAGAATGTATAATGTTTGGGGGTTCTAAGTAATTTTCTAGCAAAAAAACGTGTTTTTAACTTGTAAACAACAAATCTCAAAAGGAGGCTCGGTCCTTAAGTGGTTATTAAAGGGATGAGGTGGCAACTCTAGGGGGGAGGGGGAGGGGGCAGGTGGTAGTGAAGAGTTGCACAGGATGCCCTACTGGGAAGGAAGCTGTAGCTGTGCCCTGCATACTGCCCATGTTTGTTCTATAGAAAGCTCAGTCTCACATTCGTTACAATCCATTTCTGTAAACAACTCACCCCTCCAGCACACTCAGCTCTCTTCCTGTTTTAAAATGCAGCGCCCCCGAGTGTCGTAACCGGTCACCTGCTTCTCCACCAATAGCAGCTCTCCTCGTTCTACCAGCCTACATTCCAACGAGAGCCGCTATTGGATCGTCACCCGTACACTAGAGGCCACCGGCTTCTATCTGTAGTGGCTTCCTCACTGCGCCATTTTGCTGAAGCTCACAACCGCATCTGGCATAAAAGAATGTCTACCACAAAATGGCCGCAGACGCAGACAGTCTAAATACACAGATAGTGCTAGCTGTTTGTGTGTGTGTAGACTGTGATTTGTAGCATGTGACTGTGTTTAGTAGGGTGGGGTGAGGGGGATTTGTAGAATTCAGCAGAGATATGAGTTTACGTATAAATAAAGTATTTTGGAGCAGCTAAGTTGACACTGAAATTTGCAGTCTGGTTGCCATGGGCAACACAAATGTTTTTCATTAACATTGGCTAAAAGGGAACCTGTCATTACACTTTAGACCCCTTTCACGCTGGGGCCTCGTTAGCGCTAAAGCGCCCCTCGTTTTAGGGGCATTTAACCACTTAAAGTGGAGTTCCACACAAAAATGGAACTTCTGCTTTTCGGAACCCTCCCCCCCTCCGGTGTCACATTTGGCACCTTTCCGGGGGGAAGGGGGTGCAGATACCTGTCTAAGACAGGTATTTGCACCCACTTCCGGCATAGACTCCCATGGGAGTCTATGCCTCTTCCTGTCCCTCCGCGCTGTCTCCTGGGAAACACACAGCTCCCAGGAGATAGCGGGGACCAGTTACGATGCGCAGCGCGACTCGCGCATGCGCAGTAGGGAACCGGGAAGTGAAGCCGCAACGCTTCACTTCCTGATTCCTTCATCTAGGATGGCGGCGGCAGCTGCCGAGAACCGAGCTGGTTCTCGGCGCCACCTGCCGACATCGCTGGACCCTGGGACAGGTAAGTGGCCATTTATTAAAAGTCAGCAGCTGCAATATTTGTAGCTGCTGGCTTTTAATATTTTTTTTTTTTGGCGGTTTAGGTGGACTCCCTCTTTAAGGACCTAGCCTCTTTTTCAGAATCAGTGTTTACAAGTTAAAAACAAGTTTTTTTGCTAGAAAATTACTTAGAACCCCCAAACATTATACATTTTTTTTTCTAACACTCTAGAGAATAAAATGGCGTTCATTGCAATACTTTTTGTCACACCGTATTTCCGCAGCGGTCTTACAAGCGCACTTTTTTTTGGAAAAAATTCCCTTTTTTTAATTAAGAGATAAGACAACAGTAAAGTTAGCCCAATCTTTTTTTATATTGTGAAATATAATGTTACGCTGAGTAAATTGATACCCAACATGTCACGCTTCAAAATTGCGCCCGCTCGTGGAATGGCGACAAAGTTTTACCCTTAAAGATCTCCATAGGCGATGTTTAAAAAATTCTACAGGTTGCATGTTTTGAGTTACAGAGGAGGTCTAGGGCTAGAATTATTGCTCTCGCTCTAATGATCATGGTGATACCTCACATGTGTAGTTTGAACACCGTTTTTATATGCGCGCGAGCTCGTCGGGGCGGGGCGCTTTTTCTTTTTTATTTTACTTTATTTTATTTATTTTTACACTGTTTTAAAAAAAATAAATAAAACTCGGGTCACTTTTATTGGGTCACTTTTATTCCTAAAACATCCCTTGTAATAGAAAAAAGCATGACAGGTCCTCTTAAATATGAGATCTGGGGTCAAAAAGACCTCAAATCTCATAATTACACTAAAATGCAATTTAAAAAAAAGTCCCCTTAAGAGGCATGGGCGGAAGTGACGTTTTCACGTCGCTTCTGCCCTGCTATGGTATGGAGACAGGTGGGGACCATTTTCCCCTCACTCGTCACCATACCCAGCTAGGAAGAGGACCCGATCGCCTCCACCTCTACCGACGGCTCCGGTAAGCGGCGGAGGGCACAGGCGAGCGGCGCAGAGACCACCATTATCCATAGTTGCCAACATTGCAAAAAAAATTCGGGACACTTTTTTTGCATGTAGGTGGAGCCTTGCTATAATTAGGGGGCGTGGCATTCTTTTGTAGGCGGGGCATACCGTAACAGCAAAATGTAGCTGCAAAAAATGGGGCTGAATAGTGGGCGTGGCTCGGAAGGGCTCGGAAGGGGTGTGGTATGAGATGAATGAGGGATGGAGGGAGAAAGAAAGAAAGAGGAAGAGAAAGAAAGAGAGAAAGAAAGAAAGAGGGGGAGAAAGAAAGAAAGAGGGAGAAAGAAAAAGAAAGAGAGAAAGAAAGAGAGAGAAAGAAAGAGGGATGGAGGGACAGCAGGCCCAGATCCTACACAACAGTAGAAATATGTGTATTCCAGAAAGTTTAACAAATCAGCAGATAAAGATTCTCCAAACACCTGGTGTTGGCGCTTCAATCATCCCGGCACCAAGCTTGTTATGGTGTCAGGATGATTGAAGTGCATTATTTCTATTATTACATTGTAATATAGAATGAAATTATTGCCATAATGCAGAATCAGTGGAAGCCCTGAGCGTGTCACCTGCCACCAGATGCCATCAGGTGTCCCCAGCGGAGTCCCCCCTTACATCAGGCAATTCCAGCTGACTCCTCCCTTACATCAGGCATTGCCAGCAGAGTCCTCCCTTACATCAGGCATTGCCAGCAGAGTCCTCCCTTACATCAGACATTGCCAGCAGAGTCCCCCCTTACATCAGGCATTGCCAGCAGAGTCCCCCCTTACATCAGGCATTGCCAGCAGAGTCCCCCCTTACATCAGGCATTGCCAGCGAAGTCCTCCCTTACATCAGGCATTGCCAGCAGAGTCCTCCCTTACATCAGGCATTGCCAGCAGAGTCCTCCCTTACATCAGGCATTACCAGCGGAGTCCCCCTTACATCAGGCATTGCCAGCAGAGTCCCCCCTTACATCAGGCATTGCCAGCGGAGTCCCCCTTACATCAGGCATTGCCAGCGGAGTCCTCCCTTACATCAGACATTGCCAGCAGAGTCCCCCCTTACATCAGACATTGCCAGCGGAGTCCCCCCTTACATCAGGCATTGCCAGCAGAGTCCTGTCCTTACACCAGGCATCCCCCAAAGGAGCCCCCCCCCCCCTTTCTTACACCAGGCATTCCCAGCAGTGGAGACTCTCTCTGCTGCCATTACTAAATAGAATGGGACAAAATAGCCGGGTGGCTGCCAATAGCAATTGAGCTGCAGCACCGCCCACCCCTGCCCCTTCCCACATCAGGTCACAGACAGACGGCAGCGGGGCGGGAGGTGAGCAGTGCCACAGCTCAAATTCTATTGGCAGCCACCCGGCCATTGCTAAACAGTAATTTGGTCGCCGGTGGAGACATTGCCTCCATCGGCCACAGACCTCTAGCGGCAGCGGCAAAAAAAAAAGAATCGGTAAAATAAGAATTTCCCGGGACATTTCCCGGGAATGGCTAAATCCGGGAAAAGGGTCTAAATCCCGGGAATGTCCCGGGAAATTCGTGACAGTTGGTAAGTATGCATTTTCGTAAACTGGACTGCTCACTGAAAAGATGGATACCTTGGTTATGGCAGCAGCCATATCCATCTTTAAAGTGCCGATGTATATATACAGTAGGCGGTCGTTAAAGTGGAGTTCCACCCACTTTTACAACTCTTCAGCATCCCTCACTAAACTGTGCATTGTAAACCAATTGGATATTTTTTTATTTTTTTTCTCAACACCTACTGTATATCTGCTGTATTCATTTTTCACTTCCTCCTCCCTGGCCGCGGCCCATCGCATCATTTCCTGTTTGCAATGCCTTCTGGGAAGGGGCGGCAACTTCCTCTGAAACTGCCGTTGCTATGGAAACCTGACTTGAAACCTATTACACTGCTTGTGCTGCACTGAGCATGTGCGAGATCTGCAAGAGATCCAGGAAGAAATACAGTCTGGCTTCAGATGCCCACACTTAAGATGGCCACGGCCTGCTGTAAGTTTATAAAATAACAAACTACTGCTATAAACTAACAAAACAGACCTTCGTTTACAGATTAACTTTACTAGAATACATTAAGCTTGTGTATTATAGGGGTATTTTTATTTAAAAAGTATAATTTTGGCCGGAACACCACTTTAAGTGGTTAAGCACGCTTTTAGGCCACTAGAAAAGTCACACTTGAATGAATAGGAGGCGGTTTTTAGGCGCTTAGTAGAGGCCATTTCGCCTGAAAACCACCCCAGTGTGAAAGGAGTCTTGCAGAAAACGGTTGGCCAAATAAACTCTAATGACCCTGTTCAGAGAAAACATTGCACTGTTAGGGGCCATCTTGCTCACGCTGTAAATGCTGCAACAAACATCCAACATTTCTAAGAGAAATGAGTAAGGTTGCCACTTTTTCTTCAAGCCAAGTACGAGACGAAAGCTATTGGCTACTGGCTATTGAACCTCCATTTTCTAGTCCTATCATACATGTTGTACATCACCACGTTCTGGACGGTCGGAATTTGGTGTGACCGTGTGTATGCAAGACAGCTTGAGTGGAATTCCGTCGGAACTCGGTCGGAAAAACCTTCAGAGTTTATTCTGACGGGAAAACCGGTCGTGTGTACAGGGCATTAGACTCTTTGGGATTCAACCCTTCCAGGAGTATGGGATTGCCTGTGTCCCTCACCACGCACTGTGGTTTCTTCCACTGACGCCTTTGTTATTACAAGACTTAGCAATGACATAGGGGTCGGAGACTGGAACCTCAGGGAATGGTGGAGGACACAAGCTCAGACGCCAAAGAGTATTACAGCGGAGTCAGCTTTGGAATGAAGGTGGTGTGGGCTCCGGAGAGGTCACTATAAAACCTCTTCCGTTGGGAACTGGCATTGGGAACTTTTTAAAGACCTGAGAGGGTGGCGTTATCAAGTTACAACACACTAAAAAAAGCACTGACCCTTTTTTGCCACCACAATCCATATGTATTAATATGTATGAGGTCTGATGCATTGAAGGATTGGGTTTGCAGGCCCAGTGTACTGGTAAAGCTTGTAATACCTGGTACAGACTGCTACGCTCCCCAGGGACTGGCACATGTGCTCCAAAACTGGTACTGTACTGGGAAAAAATGGTACAGCTAGAGGGTCTGAATTTACACCCCTGCTTTGCACATGTCTACTCTCTGGAAGACAGTTATCTCTTGCGTGAACTCTTGGTGACTATATCAAGTAGGGGTTCCATCATGATTTGAAAGAAGTTCTGTACCTTCTTCCATCATATGAGCACCTGTCTCTGGAGAATATCTGTGCTTGGTAAAGGGGGCCAGAGCAGGGTAAAGGGGTGCCTCAGATTTGATAGCGGCATAGATGTGCGCAGCCTTTTACATTAGGGTGTGCACCCCAAAGCTTGAACACACATGCATGCGTGTGTATGTACAGTATGTGTACTGACTACATTGTGCTCAGCCCAGCTTACCTTCTCCTGGTAGGACGAAATCTGTCCCACACTGCAGGTTGTATTTACTCCTCTCTCTCCTGCCCGCTCCAGCTGCCAGCACCCCCTGTTGGGTGGGGGGGGGTACAGTGTTGTTCCCATTGGCTAAGAAGGCAGCAACTGTAGCCTATGAATTACCAATTTTGGAGGGGGGGATTGGTGCTCCCTTGCCTCCAAACTTATAACGTGGCCTTGCAGTTGGCCCATGCACATTGGTGGTTCTACCCCGAGGAGAACAATGCAGCTACAGCATTGGAGGCAGCCATCCTCACTTCCTATAAATCTCTCCAGAATCTAGTACATTGCCTCTCCACTAGGGGACGAGAGGGTACGAAAGTTCTCTCTATGACCCTACGGAAACTCAAGCTTTCGAAGCTACAGTCATCCAGTACACATACCACGTATTCACCTAATGCTCCACTGTGGGGTAACTTGGGTCTACCAGAATTCTTCCGTAGAACAGACGGTGGGTTCTGGTTCAAGAGGGGGGTTAGATTGACCTCCCATTTATTTATAGTGAACATTTTTCGATCCTTTGCTGACTTTTGCAGGGATTTTGACCTTCCTCCTACGGCCTATTTCCAATATCTGCATATACGCCATACCACTGCGACACAATTTGGCCTTCAAAACATCGATAGTCAACCCTCCCCGCTCGAACGGTTATTGACTAATCCGTCTCACACTAAACTCGTTTCCACGTACTACAAAACTCTTCTTCATACTACGACAACTAGGATTAGCACCACAGAAAATAAATGGCGCTCTGACATACCGGAGCTGACGGAGGATATTTATGAGGAAGTGCTCCTCCTTCAGGTATCGTCTGTCATCTCTTCCTGAGATAAAGTCATTCAAACTAAATTACTATGCAGGTCTTACTTTACTCCTTGTTTACTCTATAGATTAACCACTTGCTTACTGGGCACTTAAACCCCCCTCCTGCCCAGACCAATTTTGAGCTTTCAGCGCTGTCGCACTTTGAATGACAATTGCGCGGTCATACAACACTGTACCCAAATGAAATTTTTATCATTTTTTTCCCACAAATAGAGCTTTCTTTTGGTGGTATTTAATCACAGCTGGGATTTTTATTTTTTGCTAAACAAACAAAAAAAAAAAATCATGTTTAATAGTTTGTTATAAAATTTTGCAAACAGGTAATTTTTCTCCTTCATTGATATGCGCTGATGAGGCGGCACTGGTGGGCACTGATAGGCTGCACTGATGGGCACGGATAGGCACAGATAAGGCGGCACTGATGGGCACAGTTAAGGCGGCACTGATGGGGACAGATAAGGCGGCACTGATGGGGACAGATAAGGCGGCACTGATGGGGACAGATAAGGCGGCACTGATGGGGACAGATAAGGCGGCACTGATGACCATGGATGGGTGGCACGGATGGGTGGCACAGATGGGTGGCACGGATGGGTGGCACGGATGGGTGGCACGGATGGGCACTGATAGGTACCACTGATGGGCGGCACTGATGGGGGGGCACTGATGGGGGGCACTGATGGGGGGCACTGGTAGGTGACACTGATGGGCACTGATAGGTTGCACTGATGTGGGTGCTGATGGGTGGCACTGATGTGGGTGCTGATGGGTGGCACTGATGTGTGGTACTGATGGGTGGCACTGTGGGCACTGATGGGTGGCACTGTGGGCACTGATGGGTAGCACTGTGGGCACTGATGGGTGGCGCTGATTGATGGCACTGTGGGCACTGATGGGTGACGCTGGTGGGCACTGGTAGGCAGCACTGCTGCCTATTGCCTTGTGTTAGAAGATCGCCGTGATCGAGACTGATGTCCCGATCACGGCCGCCGGTGATCGGGTTTTTTTTTTCCTCCTCGCGCTGTCAGCGCGAGGAGGAAAAATAGCCGATTACCGGCTCTGTTTACATCACATGATCAGCTGTCATTGGCTGACAGCTGATCATGTGGTAAGGGGTCGGGACCAACCCCTTACTCTGATCTGTGATCAGGCGAGTCTCATAGACTCGCTGATCACAGGGGGCGCGCAGGCCGCTCGTGCACGGGACGACGTCAATAGACGTCGTCCCAGCAATTTAGATCCGCGCTGTTGCCGTCATTTGGCAATGGCCCGGATCTGAAGCGGTTAAAGAGTCTACCCTCCGCAACATGTTCCCAACGTGGCATGGCTGATGGCACTTTTTTTCCATTGAATGTGAGAGTGCCCGCCGATTAGGAAATTCTGGTCGGGGGTCACGGCCCTTATCAGCTCCCTCACTCAGTTGCCTAACATCTGTAATCCTTTGAGATGCCTGCTAGGATATATAGACGATGAAGGGATATCTAAGAATATAGAAACCTTTCTACGAATTATCCTGTTTTATGCAAAGAAAACAATAACTATGCATTTGGAAATCCCAATCCTCACCTACTGTAGCCTTTTGGCTCACTATAGTCAATCAAGCTATACCTCTATACAAACTGAGTATGTGTTATTGCCGCCACACCGTGCTGCACCCACTCACAGGCTGATCTCCTGCAGCCTCATTACAGCAACTTTCTGAGTACATGCACTCCAGGGATGGCCACATGGCATTTCTCAGGTCAGGTCTCCTGTTGGGGACAACGGTGGACCATGCCTGCGTAATGGGCATTGAAACGGCCACTAGACAATCCAACACAGTTGAGAGGCGGAGACAGAGTGTTGTTACCCTAAAACAGGAAGTGCCTCAACAAGAACCATGATGGCGGGATCACCAGTTATTTTTTTAATATAAAAAATTAAGAACTACTTTTGCACATGGCGTGAACAAGCTCTAAAGCCTCATACACACGATTGGATTTTCTGCGGACAAAGCGTAGGACTTTTGTCCGAAGGGCGTTGGCCAGGAACTTGTCTTGCATACAAAACGGCAAAGAATTGTCGGCCAACAAACACGAAACTACAGTGGAACCTCGGATTGCGAGTAACGCGATTAACGAGCGTTTTGCAATACGAGCACTGTATTTTTTAAAAATCGTAACTCGGTATGCGAGTGTTGTCTTGCAAAACGAGCACGATTCAGGCCAAAGTGGTGGGCAGTACCGCTTTTGGCCTGAGGTGGGGGGCGCCGGAGCCGAGCAGAGCCGAACGTCACGTTCGGAAATGCACGAAAAGGCCCGAGCACAGCACGGCTGACCTCGGCAAATCTCGGGTAGGAAGTCTTTCCGAGGTTTGCCGAGCTCCGCCGAAGGGTCCTCGGGCCTTTTCGGCCATTTCCGAGGCTCTCCGGCGCCCCCCACCCCGCCTCTGGCCGCATGCGGTATTGCATCCCATGGAAGTCAATGCGGAACGAATTATTTTCCTTTCCATTGACTTCTATGGGAAAACTCGCTTTGATGTGTGAGTACTTTGGATTACGAGCATTCTCCTGGAACAGATTATGCTCGTAATCCGAGGTTCCACTGTACGTGTTTTTTTGCAGCTCTTTAGCGCCACCCTTTGGGCAACTTCTGCTAATGTTGTGTTATGGTGAGCATTGCTTCTGAGCATGCGTGTTTGTACTTTGGAGTTTTGTCCGATGGACTTGTGTACACACACGATTGGAAAATCCGGCAACACACAATTGTTGGCAGACAATTTTAAAGCACGCTATCCCACATTTGTCCGCGGAAAATCCGACAACAATTGTCCGACGGAGCGTACAAACGGTCGGATTTTCCGACAACAGCCTGTCATCACACAATTCCCGTCGGATAATCCGATCACGTGTACGAGGCTCAAGGCTGGAATTGCAACTATACGTTTTCTGCCTGATGCATTTTTTTTATTGAAATCAATGTAAGCTTATTAAAAAGCATGTCATGTGTGCATTAACATGTATTGTTGCACATTTTCATCATGCATTGCAATGATGTGTTTATGCACATTGTCATACCTCCCAACTTTTTGAGATGGGAATGAGGATCACCTATCATCAAAAGTATGCAGGCGTAGGACACACCCCCTCGCCACGCCCCTTAAAGGAGAATTGTACAAAAAAAAACAAGATTGGTTAAACCCATAAGTGCTTTTTTACCACTACTATTCCTTTATATTGGCTTTTGGAATTTACAAATTCAGCAATTTAGAAATCAGGTGAAAGGTTTAGCGCTGGAAAACACTTTATGAAAGATAAAAATTGCATTTTATATACAACTATATAGATCAGACCAAAATGAGGGACAAATGAGGAGCAATGAGGGACATTATTCTAAATCAGGGACAGTCCCTCGAAATCAGGGACAGTTGGGAGCTATGGCATTGTGATGCATAATGCGGGTGCCTCTGAGCTTATTGCCTGCATTGAAATGCAATTGATTTCAATAGAAAAGACATCAAGAATGCCTAAACGAATTTGCAGGTACCTAATTTTTCTTTTAGATCTGGCTCATCAGATACATTTACCAGCAATGGTGTAGTGTGAGGGTCTGATTTTTAGAGCCAATTATTGAAGTAAAATCATTATTGTGACAGGTTCCCTTTGAATGCAGAGCTGTAGTTGGGGCTTGTGGTAGTCATCATCTCCATCTGGCATAGTGTGACCCCCCCAGCATGTGACACGGCTTCTTCCCAAAACACTGTCCTGATTCATCACTTCCCCATCTGCTCTACTAAACATTAATTTTGAAAGTGAAGATGAAACAAATAACTTGCATGTACGGCTGTTATTCATCTGCTGGTATTGAGCATTAACCTCTTGCTTACTGGGCACTTAAACCCCCCTCCTGACCAGACCAATTTTTAGCTTTTAGCGCTGTCGCACTTTGAATGACAAATGCGCGGTCATGCTGCGCTGTACTCAAATGAAATTTTTTATAATTTTTTTTCCACACAAATGGAGCTTTCTTTTGGCGGTATTTAATCACCAATGGGGTTTTTATTTTTTGCTAAACAAACAAAAAAGGACAAAAATTTTTGAAAAAAAAAAAAACATGTTTAATAGTTTGTTATAAAATTTTGCAAATGGGTAATTTTTCTCCTTAATTGATATTCGCTGATGAGGCGGCACTGATGGGCACTGATGGGCTGCATTGATAGGCACGGATAAGGACACACTGATGGGCACTGGTAAGACGGCACTGACAGGCACAGATAAGGAGACACTGATGGGCACTGATAAGACGGCACTGATAGCCACAGATAAGACGACATTGATGGGTACTGATAAGAAGGCACTGGGTGGCACTGGTGGGTGGCACTGATGGGCACCGATAGGTGGCACTGATGGGCACTGGTAGGTGATATTGATAGGCAGCACTGCTGATGACACACTGTGGGCACTGATAGGTGGCACTGTGGGCACTGATGGGTGGCTCTGTGGGCACTGATAGGCGGCACTGATGGGCACTGGTAGGTGATATTGATAGGCAGCACTGCTGATGACACACTGTGGGCACTGATAGGTGGCACTGTGGGCACTGATGGGTGGCACTGTGGGCACTGATAGGCGGCACTGATGGGCACTGGTAGGTGACGCTGGTGGGCACTGGTAGGTGGCGCTGGTGGGCACTGGTAGGTGGCGCTGGTGGGCACTGGTAGGTGAGGCTAGTGGGCACAGAAGCCTCTCCACAATCGGGACCGATGTCCCTCTCGCAGCCACCGGCGATTGGCTTTTTTTTTTCTCTTCACGCTATCAGCATGAGCAGAAAAAATAACCGATTACCGGCTCTGTTTAGGTCACATGATCAGCTGTCATTGGCTGACAGCTGATCACATGGTAAGGTGTCGGGATCGACCCCTTACTCCGATCTGTGATCAGGCGAGTCTCAGGGGGCACGCAGGCTGCTCAAGCACGGGAGGACGTCCATGGATGCCCTCCCGGCAAATTAAGTCCGTGCTGTAGCATAGTTGCCAACATTGTAAAAAAAAGCGCGCCGCGGCGAAAAATGGGCGTGGTTTACGCATCATAGTGGGTGTGGATTAAATGGGCGTGGCTCAAGAGGGTGTGGTTAGAGTCTGAGATAAATGAGGGATGGAGAGGGAGAGAGGGGGAGAGGGGGAGAGGGATTAGAGGGGGAGAGGGAAAGGGGGGGAAGAGAGGGATGGAGGGACAGCAGCCCCAGATCCTACACAACAGTAACAATATGTGTATTCTAGAAAGTTTAACAATCAGCAGATAAAGATACTCCAAACACCTGGTGTTAGCACTTCAATCATCCCGGCACCATGGTTGTTTTGGTGTCAGGATGATTGAAGTGCATTATTTCTATTATTACATTGTAATATAAAATGAAATCATTCAACTCCACTCTACACTTCCAGGAGCCTGGCGGACAAGATGGGTGAACTAGAGATACTGTTGTACAAGGAGGATTTGGATTTTGTGGGAATTTCAGATACCTGGTTCAACAGCTCTCATGATTGGCTGGCAAACATTCAAGGGTATACCCTATACCGCAAGGATAGAGAGGGTAAAAAAGGGGGAGGGGTATGCCTATATATCAAGAATAATGTACAAGTGAATGTGAGAGATGACATCACTGAGGGGGCTAGGGAGGAGGTGGAATCTTTATGGGTAGAGCTCCAAAGGGATGAAGCTAAGGGGAAAATAATACTGGGAGTATGCTATAGGCCCCCTAACCTGAGGGAGGAAGTGGAGACGGATCTCCTATCACAAATTGGATTAGCAGCAAGGATGGGAAGTGTTATCATAATGGGGGATTTTAATTATCCAGACATAGACTGGGCGGAGGGAACCGCACGTTCATTTAAGGCTCGCCTGTTCCTTAATGTCTTGCAGGACAATTTTATGGGTCAGATGGTAGACGCACCAACTAGAAATAAAACATTACTAGATCTACTGATTACCAACAATACAGACCTGATAACAGATGTGGAAATACGGGGCAATTTAGGTAACAGCGATCACAGGTCAATTAGTTTCAGTATAAATCACACAAATAGGAGACATGAAGGGAACACAAAGACACTGAATTTCAAAAGAGCCAACTTCCCTAAACTACAAACCTTGCTAAAAGGCATAAATTGGGATAAAATATTAGGAACAAAGAATACAGAGGAGAGATGGGTTTGCTTTAAGAGCATATTAAATAAGGGCATTAGCCAATGTATCCCATTGGGTAATAAATTTAAAAGAGCGAACAAACATCCTGGATGGCTTAACTCCAATGTAAAAATGCATATAAAAGCAAAGGAGAAGGCCTTCAAAAAATACAAGGTTGAGGGATCATCCACAGCATTCAGAATTTATAAAGAATGCAATAAGAAATGTAAGGGTGCAATTAGGATGGCTAAGATAGAACATGAAAGACACATAGCGGAGGAGAGCAAAAAAAATCCCAAGAAATTCTTTAAGTATGTAAACAGTAAAAAAGGGAGGACAGACCATATTGGCCCCATAAAGAATGAGGAAGGACATCTGGTTACAAAGGATGGGGAGATGGCAGAGGTATTGAATTTATTCTTCTCCTCAGTCTTCACGAGTGAATCGGGGGGCTTCAGTAACCAAAACTGCAGTGTTTATCCTCATGACACAACACAGGAAGCACCTACATGGTTAACAGAGGACGGAATTAAAATTAGACTTGAGAAACTTAACATTAATAAATCACCGGGACCAGATGGCTTGCATCCGAGGGTACTTAGGGAACTCAGTCAGGTGATTGCCAGACCGTTGTTCCTAATTTTTACAGACAGTCTATTGACTGGAATGGTACCAGCTGATTGGAGAAAAGCCAATGTAGCACCAATATTTAAAAAGGGCCCAAAAAACATCCCTGGGAATTACAGACCAGTTAGCCTAACATCAATAGTATGTAAACTCTTGGAGGGGATGATAAGGGACTATATACAAGATTTTAGTAATAAGAATGATATCATTAGCAGTAATCAGCATG
Source organism: Lithobates septentrionalis (assembly GCA_037952835.1). Classification (NCBI taxonomy): domain Eukaryota; kingdom Metazoa; phylum Chordata; class Amphibia; order Anura; family Ranidae; genus Lithobates; species Lithobates septentrionalis. The sequence continues at coordinate 28,971 of JBBDGP010004005.1, read as the reverse complement.
GATTCATGAAGAATCGTTCTTGCCAAACCAATCTATTAACCTTCTATGAGGAGGTGAGTTGCCATCTAGATAAAGGAAGGCCCGTAGATGTGGTGTATCTGGATTTTGCAAAAGCATTTGACACAGTTCCCCATAAACCTTTACTGTAAAAAATAAGGTGCGTTGGCATGGACCATAGGGTGAGTACATGGATTGAAAACTGGCTACAAGGGCGTGTTCAGAGGGTGGTGATAAATGGGGAGTACTCAGAATGGTCAGGGGTGGGTAGTGGGGTCCCCCAGGGTTCTGTGCTGGGACCAATCCTATTTAATTTGTTCATAAACGACCTGGAGGATGGGATAAACAGTTCCATCTCTGTATTTGCAGACGATACTAAGCTAAGCAGGGCAATAACTTCTCCGCAGGATGTGGAAATCTTGCAAAAAGACCTGAACAAATTAATGGGGTGGGCGACTACATGGCAAATGAGGTTCAATGTAGAAAAATGTAAAATAATGCATTTGGGTGTCAAAAATATGAATGCAATCTATACACTGGGGGGAGAACCTCTGGGGGAATCTAGGATGGAAAAGGACTTGGGGGTCCTAGTGGCTCAGCAACGGCATGCAATGCCAAGCTGCTGCTAATAAAGCAAACAGAATATTGGCATGCATTAAAAGGGGGATCAACTGCAGAGATAAAACGATAATTCTCCCGCTCTACAAGACTCTGGTCCGCCCGCACCTGGAGTATGCTGTCCAGTTCTGGGCACCAGTCCTCAGGAGGGACGTACTGGAAATGGAGCGAGTACAAAGAAGGGCAACAAAGCTAATAAAGGGTCTGGAGGATCTTAGTTATGAGGAAAGGTTGCGAGCACTGAACTTATTCTCTCTGGAGAAGAGACGCTTGAGAGGGGATATGATTTCAATGTACTGGTGACCCCACAATAGGGATAAAACTTTTTCGCAGAAGAGAGTTTAATAAGACTCGTGGCCACTCATTACAATTAGAAGAAAAGAGGTTTAACCTTAAACTACGTAGAGGGTTCTTTACTGTAAGAGCGGCAAGGATGTGGAATTCCCTTCCACAAGCGGTGGTCTCAGCGGGGAGCATTGATAGCTTCAAGAAACTATTAGATAATCACCTGAATAACCACAACATACAGGGATATGTAATGTAATACTGACATATAATCACACACATAGGTTGGACTTGATGGACTTGTGTCTTTTTTCAACCTCACCTACTATGTAACTATGTAACTCACCATAATGCAGAATCAGTGGGATTCCTGAGCGTGTCACTAGCCACGTCGCCTGCCACCAGCCGTCCGTCCTTGCGTCAGATGTCCCAGCAGAGTCCGTCCTTGCATCAGGTGCCCCCAGCGGAGCCCCCCCTTACATCAGATGTCCCCAGCGGAGCCCCCCCTCACACTAGGAGTCCCAGGCAGAGCCCCCCCTCACACCAGGAGTCCCCAGCAGAGCCCCCTCACACCAGGAGTCCCCGGCGGAGCCCCCCCTCACACCAGGAGTCCCCGGCGGAGCCCCCCCTCACACCAGGAGTCCCCGGCGGAGCCCCCCCTCACACCAGGAGTCCCCGGCGGAGCCCCCCTCACACCAGGAGTCCCCGGCGGAGCCCCCCCTCACACCAGGAGTCCCCGGCGGAGCCCCCCCTCACACCAGGAGTCCGCGGCGGAGCTCCCCCTCACATCATGTGTCCCCGGCGGAGCTCCCCCTCACATCAGGTGTCCCCGGCGGAGCTCCCCCTCACATCAGGTGTCCCCAGCGGAGCTCCCCCTCACATCAGGTGTCCCCAGCGAAGCTCCCCCTCACATCAGGTGTCCCCGGCGGAGCCCCCCTCACATCAGGTGTCCCGGGCGGAGCCCCCCCTCACATTAGGTGTCCCCAGTGGAGCCCCCCCTCACATTAGGTGTCCCCAGTGGAGCCCCCCCTCACATTAGGTGTCCCCAGTGGAGCCCCCCTCACATCAGGTGTCCCCAGTGGACCCCCCCCTCACATCAGGTGTCCTTAGTGCCCCCCCTCACATCAGGTGTCCCCAGTGCCCCCCCCTCACATCAGGTGTCCCCAGTGCCCCCCCCTCACATCAGGAGTCCCACAGCGGTGCGCCCCCTACCTCAGAGGTGTCCTAGTAGTGTGTCCGCAGCATCATGGCTAGAACCCCCGCCCCTTTCCATATCAGACTGGCAGCAGGGCGGGGGGTAGGCGGGGCGAGGCGGAGCGGGGCAAGGCGGAGCGGGGCGGAGGGTGGGCGGCGAGGCAGAAGCTCCGTCTAGCCCCCCCAGCCATCTTCCTGAACTTCAATAAAATGGCGGACATTGTCTCCGCCGGCCGTCGACCTCTAGCGGCGGCGGCGGTTTCGAAAATCGAGAACCGGATTTTTCAGGACATTTCCCGAGATACCAAAAATTCGGGAATAGAGTCCAAGTCCCGGGAATGTCCCGGGAAATCCGGGACAGTTGGCAACTATGCTGTAGCCGTCTTTTGGACGGCAAGTGGTTAATTGACTGGCTGAATTTTTCTGCACCTCTCTGCTCTGTTGGGGTGTTTTCTCCGCACATGGTGTGAATGAGCTTTGGTCTCTGTAGGGATAAGCATGGCAAGCTATCACTCCTGCCAAGTCAGTGCCCAATAAGCCATGGCCTGGGCATCCCGTGCCCCAAATCTGCACGTAACAAAAGTATGCAGATCCTTGCGACAATATTAACATAATATGACCATATTTCTACAATGTCATTGACCTAATATGGTCATGTCGCCAAAGCAAGCTGTCACTTCTGCCAAATTAGTGCCCAATAAGCCATGGCCAGGGAAACCCGTGCCCCACAGCTGTTCCCTAACAAAGGGCCTAGATGCTTGTAGTTGGGGTGCAGTGTGGTGTGGTGGATGCTTGTAGTTGGGGTGCAGTGTGGTGTGGTGGCAATAACAAACACAGTCCAAGTGCGATGTAAGAACTTGGATTGAAGTAATGCTGAGACAGTTCACAATAAACCCGGTGGGAAGACAGCTCAACCAGGAACTCTCATGGGTCCCAACAGCGTGAAGAGAGCAGGTTTTCATCAGAACTGATAGTGCCGGTTAGGAGGCCGCCAGTCAACCTAGTCTGTGTGTACATTAGCCCTTAAATAGACTCTGCCTGACCCAAGATGGCTGCTAGAGTCACATGGGGCGGCAGCATCCAATCAGATAGCCTTCTCCAGTGACCCAGGAAACCATAGAGGAACCATGTTCTTCTTGAATTCCTCTCCAACTGCAATGCTGCTGCGGACGAGCTCCACCTACAGTAGAGAAAGTAGACTGCAGCTGCCTACATGCCAGGGTAGCCAACCACCGGCGGCATTTTAACTGACAAAACGTGGGGGATTTACTGACGGAGCACATTTTTTACTAACAACCTGAAAAAAATGACTGAACTCCTATTAAAAATGAAGACAATCGATATTTACACAAGCACGATATGGAAACACTGACAATAGTCAGAACAAGTAATTTGCCTGGTTTACTCTTAACAAAAGTCAACACAGCACGACACATTATCAGTCCCTGATATTTACAGACAGTTGTAAAGGTCACTGATTTTTGCAAACTGTCAGTAAATTTGCTGACGGGTGGCAACCCTGCGATATGCTCATGACTTCATTAACCTAATATGTCCGAACAGCCATAGTTGGACAATGTCATTGACCTAATATGGCAATCTGGAAATTTTAGGTCAATGATGTCACAAGCCTTACTTGCTTCTTAGTTCTATGTGGCTGCGAAGCCCGGAACGCCCTGATTGGGTATTGGGAGTGACAGCTTGCTTCTGGGTTCAGTGCAAGTTTATGTTCGGATCAAACCCATGTTCATCCCTGATTCTGATGACCAATGGCGGCTGGTGTTTTTTTTTTGTTTGGGGGGGGCGGCAGACAACTACCCCCCACCCCCCCGCGCGCGCTGTCTGCCTGTCCACCGGCACTTACCCCATCGGCGGCAAGGATCAGCGAGCACCTCAGGGGATCGGCCGGCACACAGCGGCGGGGATCGGTGGGCACATTGGGCAGGGGATCAGGCTGCTGCGGGCATCTGTCAGCATCTCCTGTGTCCTCTTCTGAGATCACAGCGGCTACTGTCGTGCGCCTCCTCCCCTCCTCCTAGGCGTCCAATAGGATCGCCTGTCCTTTCAGCCAATTGGGTGACGGGTTTCAGACCCGCTTCCCGATCGGCCAGGAGGAGGATCAGTGTTGCAACAGTGAGTATTCATTCGCTGTTGCAACACAACTAGTTGCATACCTCCCAACATTTTGAAATGGGAATGAGGGACACCTACTAGCAAACGTATGTGGGCATAGGACACGTCCCCCCTGCCACGCCCCTTAAAGGGGACATACATAAAAAAAGGGTTAATTAAATCCACAAGTGATTTTTTCTACCATCAATATTCCTTTATATTGGCTTTTAAATGTACAAATGCAGCAATTTAGAATTTGGATGAAAGGTTTAGCACTGGGAAACACTTTTTGAAAGATAAAAAGTGCATTTTATATACAACTATATAGATCAGACCAAAATGAGGGACAAATGAGGAGGAAAGAGCAACAGAGGGACATTGCTCCAAATCAGGGACAGTCCCTCGAAATCAGGGACAGTTGGGAGCTATGTAGTTGGGCTCTGGACGCAATGCTCTGCGCCCCCAGCCCACCCTATTTTGAAGCCTATTAGAGCCTCTGGCTCTAATCTGGTGCTTCAAAAAACACCCCCGCCATAGGAATTCATGCACCCAGCGTACTGAAAGGGGCCGGGCACAAGGATGGGGGGGGGGGGGGGCGGCATACCTCCCAACATTTTGAGATGGGAATGAGGGACACCTACTAGCAAACATATGTAGGCATAGGACACGCCCCCTGCCACGCCCCTTAAAGGGGACAACCAAAAAAAAAAGGTTAATTAAACCCACAAGTGCTTTTTTTTACCACTCCTATTCCTTTATATTGGCTTTTAAAATTGACAAATGCAGCAATTTAGAAATCGGATGAAAAGTTTAGCACTGGGAAACACTTTTTGAAAGATAAAAAGTGCATTTTATATACATCTATATAGATCAGACCAAAATGAGGGACAAATGAGGAGGAAAAGAGGGACAGAGGGACATTGCTCCAAATCAGGGACAGTCCCTCGAAATCAGGGACAGTTGGGAGCTATGAGTGTGCAACTGACCACAGTACACATTCAAAATTTCGGGGAAGAAAATTGCTACAGTAATGCCCCATACACACAATGAGATTATTGGACGAATGATCGTCCGTTTTTTATTGCATGCTGATCTCAGATCGAATCTGATGAGTTTACTAAAGTCACGAAAATTCCCGCATGACAGAAATAAAATTCGGAAGTGATGTCATGTGTTGTAATGCATCTGTATTGCATTTTCGAAACGATAGCTGTACTGATTAAGCGAAAATCGTACGATCCGGCATCGTACGAAAAATTTTTTTCCTGCGTGTCCGATAGAATACTCTTGCATGAACTGTCCTGATCGGCTCTCGAAAGCTCTGTACTAACGATCCGATTATCGTACGATCGCTTCGAAAGCGGTATTTTCCGTACGATTTTCTGTTCGTGTGTACGGGGCATTACCCAGGATGCAATTGATTTCAAACATTTTCCCACTATCTGACATCGCTTGCATGATCAAGCGCCTAAAAAAAAAATCACCCATGAACTCTACCAACTAAAAAGTAAGATTTTTCCAAAGCGAGCAAACGATCTATTGCGATTTTAGTGCGTCCAACCACAAATTTCCCGAGAATCTCCTGTTGAGAACGTTTTAAAGTGATAGCAGATTTTTTTAAAGATGATTGTGGCTGCATTAAGTGCAATTGATTTTAAAAGAGATTCGCTTGAGCGCGACTAAAGAAATAATCAAAACGCAACAAAAAAAGCAAACATTGATGAGGTCTATTGAGCAACACTGTAAGGGCTGAGCCTTTGTGTCAGTCTGTCAGCGAACAGGTTAAAAAAAAAAGGGAAGCGACAGAGTCTCCTCCCCACTCAAGTCCCTCCCCTCTATAGTTTATACCCAGGCAGGGAATCCCCAGACTGTCACATAACAGACATGGCATCTCCAGCAGGATCATGGTGGCTTGTCCTCATCTGGACCTACCTGGGGGTCTCCCTTGTGTGCTCTGATCCCACCTATGAAACACGTTACTTTGACCAAAAGGTAGGTGACCGCTCTGCAAACATCTATGAGTCCATAAGGGATGGACAGGGGAGAACATTGATCACATCCATGTCAACACTTTAAATTTGGCAAAAGTGCTTATTTTAAGCGGCTACGACCCAAAGAAGGGTTAACGTGACGTCTCAGGTGGTCACGAGTCTCTTGCGTCTTTTGGGTTTCGCAAGATTTTTTTGCAGGACATAATATTTCTTCTTTTGTCTCTGCTGACATTTCATTCTTTTTTTTTTCTGTGGCTTATTTCCTGATAGTCAG
>JBBDGP010004005.1:15000-20000 GCA_037952835.1 Lithobates septentrionalis | reverse complement strand
ATTGTTGACATTTTTGCAGATTTATTAAAAAAGAAAAACTGAAATATCACATGGTCCTAAGTATTCAGACCCTTTGCTCAGTATTTAGTAGAAGCCCCTTTTGATCTAATACAGCCATGAGTCTTTTTGGGAAAGATGCAACAAGTTTTTCACACCTGGATTTGGGGATCCTCTGCCATTCCTCCTTGCAGATCCTCTCCAGTTCTGTCAGGTTGGATGGTAAATGTTGGCGGACAGCCATTTTTAGGTCTCTCCAGAGAAGCTCATTTGGGTATAAGTCAGGGCTCTGGCTGGGCCATTCAAGAACAGTCACAGAGTTGTTGTGAAGCCACTCCTTCGTTATTTTAGCTGTGTGCTTAGGGTCATTGTCTTGTTGGAAGGTAAACCTTCGGCCCAGTCTGAGGTCCTGAGCACTCTGGAGAAGGTTTTCGTCCAGGATATTCCTGTACTTGGCCGCATTCATCTTTCCCTCGCTTGCAACCAGTTGTTCTGTCCCTGCAGCTGAAAAACACCCCCACAGCATGATGCTGCCACCACCATGCTTCACTGTTGGGACTGTATTGGACAGGTGATGAGCAGTGCCTGGTTTTCTCCACACATACCGCTTAGAATTAAGGCCAAAAAGTTCTATTTTGGTCTCATCAGACCAGAGAATCTTATTTCTCACCATCTTGGAGCCCTTCAGGGGTTTTTTTTTAGCAAACTCCATGTGGGCTTTCATGTGTCTTGCACTGAGGAGAGGCTTCCGTCGGGCCACTCTGCCATAAAGCCCCGACTGATGGAGGGCTTCAGTGATGGTTGACTTTCTACAACTTTCTCCCGACTGCATCTTCTGGAGCTCAGCCACAGTGATCTTTGGGTTCTTCTTTACCTCTCTCACCAAGGCTCTTCTCCCCCGACAGCTCAGTTTGGCCGGACGGCCAGCTCTAGGAAGGGTTCTGGTCGTCCCAAACGTCTTCCATTTAAGGATTATGGAGGCCACTGTGCTCTTAGGAACCTTAAGTGCAGCAGAAATTTTTTGTAACCTTGGCCAGATCTGTGCTTTGCCACAATTCTGTCTCTGAGCTCTTCAGGCAGTTCCTTTGACCTCATGATTCTCATTTGCTCTGACATGCACTGTCAGCTGTAAGGTCTTATATAGACAGGTGTGTGGCTTTCCTAATCCAAGTCCAATCAGTATAATCAAACACAGCTGGACTCAAATGAAGGTGTAGAACCATCTCAAGGATGATCAGAAGAAATGGACAGCGCCTGAGTTAAATATATGAGTGTCACAGCAAAGGGTCTGAATACTTAGGACCATGTGATATTTCAGTTTTTTCTTTTTTAATAAATCTGCAAAAAATGTCAACAATTCTGTGTTTTTCTGTCAATATGGGGTGCTGTGTGTACATTAATGAGGGAAAAAAATGAACTTAAAGAGGAGTTCCACCCAGGGGGTCCATTAAAAAAAAAAAAAAATTTAATTTAAGTCAGCAGCTACAAATACTGCAGCTGCTGACTTTTTTAATTGGACACTTACCTGTCCCTGGGTCCAGCGATGCAGGGGATAGAAGCCCCGCTCGTCGGCGCCGGCATTTCAACTGTGGGCGCCGGGCTGTGGCTTCACAGCCTGGCACCCACTGCGCAAGCGGCGCCGCGCGCCGTGATTGCCCGCTCAATCACCTGGGACCTGTAATGGGTCCCAGATGATTGACAGGAGGGAGCAGAGCCGAGCCCTTCCTGTGCCGAGGGGGAAGTGATGTCACCAGCCCAGGCAAAGGAAGAGGCAGACTACGAGGGACCACCTAGCAACAGGCATTTAGAGGTAAGTAAAAAAAAAAAAATCCAAATATTATTTTTTTATTTTTCAGGTTTTTTTGGGTGGAACCCCACTTTAAATGATCTTAGCAAATGGCTGCAATATAACAGAGTGAAAATGTAAGGGGGTCTGAAAAAAAAAATAAAAATTATTTAGATATAGATAAAAAAAAATTTGGGGGCTTTGGTGACATTATCATCAGGGTTACAAACCTGCCCCTGATGTCTTACATCTAAGGACAAGATGAAGGTGTACTGTAGATGCTAAAACTGATCCCCCCCCCCCCTTCCTGCAGCACAGATGGAGGAGAAGCCGGCAGAGAGCGGAATAAAAGCGGATCAGTATCTGCAATAAGGCAGTACATCACGCCCCCCCCCCCCCCCCCCCCCGAACTAAAAGGACATGGGCCTGATACAGGAGGGCAGGCTGTACTGCTTTCTCATTGGCCCTGGCACACAGGGTAATACAGTTCGGAAAACGTGTTTCCTGCAACGCATATATGTGTACCTAGGCTGAAATTATTTTAGCATCCCACTGTCTTTTGGCAACCTTTTTCTTTTTCTTTTTCTTTTTCTTTTTCGTGTATTACGTTATACGGTCTGAACCCATTCTAGTATATATATGTATCAGACTTGGTCATCAGTACAGATGAGAAAACTGTGCTGGGTTCAGTTTGCAGGAGGTTCAGGAAATCCAGTGGGAAGTCTACTCCTCCTTGAACCGAGTGTTTGTTCCCACTAAAGTCTGTGGGAGACAAAGCTAGCTATATATTTTATTTTTATTTATTTTTTCCAAGGCTAAAAGGTAAGCTGTTTAGAAAAAAAAAAAAAAAAAGAGAACTGAGCACTGCCATGGGGTGCCAATACAAAAGAAAACCTTTAAAAAATACCATTCAATAGAGAGAGGGTCTTTTTGGCAAATTATAGGCCAGGGGTAGGCAACCTTTTGAGCACAGTGTGCTGAAAAATGTTTTCAAAGACATTGAGCATGCCGATTTTTGTAACAAAAAAAATGTCAACTTCACACTCTCGATCAAGAAAAGGTGTGTGTGTGTGTGTGTGTGTGTGTATTTTATAGATAGATAGAGAGCGCGCTATAGCTGTAACTACTTGAGTAGTGAGAACATCCTGCACTCTCATGCTTCACCTGCCCCACCAATGTACCCCCTTTCTCATCTGTCCCACCGCTGAACCCCCTTCTCATCTGCCCCAAAAGTGAACACCCCCCCGCTCCTCTTTCCCACCACTGAACCCACTTCTCATCCCTCCCACTACTGCTCATCTGCCCCATCAATGTACCACCTGCACATCTGTCTCACCTTTGTACCCCCACCACTGCAACCCCCTGCTCATCTGTCCCACCAATACACCTCTCATATCTGTCCCACTGCACTACCCCCCCCCCCCCCCCCCTGCACATCTGGCCCACCACTGTAACCCCCTTCTCATCTATGATATGTGTGATATGAAGAGTGGTGACAGGAAGCAGAGACGAGACACATCTACCTGTCCTGGTACACTCATCCTGCTGATCCACCTCTCCCATCCACACCACGTGCTTGTATGGGATGTCGCATACAAGCATCTGGAATGGATGAGCTCAGGTCAGGGGCTTTTTCTGAAAGCAGTGGGCCTCTGTGCAGGATCATTATTGGGGCCCCGAAGCTGAGAAAAAGTGTGGCGCTCTGCAGCAAAAGTTGGGTGTGACTTTCATTGCACTGAATACTGGCTGTGGCTTAAAGGGACACAGAGTCCCGGGGTTCAGTAGTAAGTGACACAAAGGTTCAGGAATCATTTCAACAAAGTTCCCAGAAGCTCAACAGTAATTCCACAAACTGTCACCTGATTGGGGTTTTCTCAATCGCAGTGAAATCCCTTCTATCTGAGATTGGTAGTGGCAACCAAGCGAGACATTATCCTCCCAGATGGTGGGCAGGACTGTGATTTGGCTTTAGCAGTGGCCAATGACAGTCTTCCTCCTCCCTCCTCCCTCCTCCTGAACTGCACCCAATCTCTTCCCCATCACAAAAGCTGGCAATCGCAGCTACAGCAAAGTTGGAGAACCAAACAAAGTTTCCCATCTTTTCCAATTTGTGGGGGTGCAGTGCCTCCTCGGTGTAGTGTGTGGGGAATTCTGAGATTGGAATGCATTAGTGTCTCCCTGACACTTCCCTGTGCTGCTCTGCTGATGAGGGAGTCGAGTGCCGGTGTTCTGCCGAGAAAGTTCCGCTCGGCGGATAAGTTCCCGCCTCTACTGCGCCTGCGCAGTAGGATCCGGCGGAAATAGCCGAAGCAGAACAGCTGAAAATCAGCTGTACACGGCGCCTGTAAGCGGGCCCCTCGCGGGCTCGCTTCACTCGGCTCTTTTAGATTCCCCCTCTAGGTCCACTTGGATTCTGGGGAAGGAACCTGGACCTAGGGCGCAGGCGCCGTGTACAGCTGATTGAAGCGTTTGAGCTTCGGCTATCTCCGGCGGCTGACAGTAGTTCGTACTGTGCAGGCGCTGCGCCTGCGCAGTACAGGGGGGAACTTACCTGCCGAGGGAACTTTCTCGGCAAGACACCGGCAAAAGAGGCTTTGCGTGCCGCTGGCGGCACCAGTGCTGGGGGATTGCCTACCCCTGGGATAGGGAAACACTGAAAAAAGCCCAAATTCTTTAAATTGCTTGCTTGGGGGATGCCTTAAGAGTCCATTCATAAAGGGGCAACACAACTTCCAGTGCGACTTTGGGGGGCAACTTGGAATACGACTTGAGTATGAATCACAGCGCGACATGGGGCAACTTACAACACAACTTGAAGTCGCCTCCAGGACAGGGAACTTTACAAGTGGCCAATCAGAGCTTATCAGCTGTGTGTGAGAAGGAGGGGGCTGGCTGTTTAATGGAGTAAATTACTTTCTGTTTCCTTTCTGCTTCCTGTAAAGTTGCCTCAGTATGAACAGTGGTCCGACTTGGAGGCAACTTCCATTGAAATCAATGGGTACAAGTCGCCTTCTAATCGGATTGAAGTAGTACAGGAACCTTTTCTGAAGTCGGAGCGACTGCAGTAGTGTTCATTAAGACGGATCCATTCACTTACATTGGGTTTTTTTTTGTTTTGTTTTTTTTCATGTAGCGCGACTAGGGGCGACTTGAAGTCGAATCCAAAGTTTCCCTGGTGTGAATGGGCTCTAAAGATACACATGGTGTTACAAGTGCA
>JBBDGP010004005.1:0-12500 GCA_037952835.1 Lithobates septentrionalis | reverse complement strand
AGACACAACTTTCAAACACGAGCAGGAAACCAAACTCGCTTCCTCTCTGCGTCCGCTAATCGTCTCGCTGCGAGCAATCGTGGATATTGTAAACCAGTATACAGGGTTTTGCAGGAGTAAAAAAAAAAAAAATGCTTTCAGGTCGGCTGTATATTATTTTTATATATTTCCAGGATTTCTAATTTACTGCAGAGCTGTAGTAATTTCCAAGTCTGTTTAGTGACAGGTTCTGCGTTTCCTATCGTATTATGACCAGTTCCAGCATTGTAATAAAATGCATTGTGATCTCTGCCGGGTTAGCCCCCCCCACTGGAGAGACAGCAGCGGCTGTTTCAGGTCGGTTTGCAGGCGCTATTGCGCTAATAGTGCCTGCAAACCGACCCGAAAGTGCCGCTGCTGTCTCTCCAGTGTGAAAGCCCAGAGGGCTTTCACACTGGAGCGGTGCGCTAGCAGGATGGGAAAAGTCCTGCTAGCAGCATCTTCAGGGCGGTGAAGGTGCGGAGTGTATACCGCTCCTGCCCATTGAAATCAATGGGATGGAGCGGCTATACCGCCGGCAAAGCGCCTCTGCAGAGGTGCTTTGCGGTGGCTTTAACCCTTTCTCGGCTGCTAGCAGGGGGGTAAAACCGCCCTGCTAGCGGCCGCATAACGACGGTAAAGCGCCGCTTACAATAGCGGCGCTTTACCGCCGCCCCCGCCCTAGTGTGAAAGGGCCCTAATGGGGCGTACACACGGTCGGACTTTTCAGCTACAAAAGTCCGACAGCCTGTCCGACAGCCTGTCCGACAGCCTGTCCGACAGCCTGTCCGACAGCCTGTCCGACAGCCTGTCCGACAGCCTGTCCGACAGCCTGTCCGACAGCCTGTCCGACAGCCTGTCCGACAGCCTGTCCGACAGCCTGTCCGACAGCCTGTCCACGGACTTTTGGCGGACTTTCTAACCAACAGACTTGCCTACACACGATCACACAAAAGTCCGTCGAATTCTTACGTGATGACGTACACCGGACTAAAATAAGGAAGTTCATAGCCAGTAGCCAATAGCTGCCCTAGCGTGGGTTTTTATCCGTCGGACTAGCATACAGACGAGCGGATTTTTCGACCGGACTCGAGTTTGACGGAAAGATTTGAAGCATGTTTCAAATCTAAAGTCCGTCGGATTTGAGGCTGAAAAAGTCAGTTGAAAGTCCGGAGAAGCCCACACACGATCGGATTTCCAGCCAGCTTTAGTCCGTCAGCGTCCGTTGGACTTTTGTAGACGAAAAGTCCGACCGTGTGTACGCGGCATTATGCCGCGTACACACGGTCGGACTTTTCGTCTACAAAAGTCCGACAGCCTGTCCGACCAGACTTTCGGCGGACTTGCGGCAGACTTTCTAACGAACGGACTTGCCTACATACGATCACACAAAAGTCCGACGGATTCGTACGTAATGACGTACACCGGACTAAAATAAGGAAGTTGATAGCCAGTAGCCAATAGCTGCCCTAGCGTGGGTTTTTGTCCGTCGGACTAGCACACAGACGAGCGGATTTCGGGGTCCGTCGTAGTTGCGACGTAAAGATTTGAAGCATGTTTCAAATCTAAAGTCCGTCGGATTTGAGGCTGAAAAAGTCAGGTGAAAGTCCAGGGAAGCCCACACACGATCTGATTGCCAGCCAGCTTTAGTCTGTCGGCGTCCGTCTGACTTTTGTAGACGAAAAGTCCGACCGTGTGTACGCGGCATTAGAGCTTACAACCAGCTCTGCTTGGCACTGCTGTGCTATTGCTGAACACCTGCTTTTGAGAAATTCAATGAAGGCCTCCCACCTAGTATAGCGGGGGATCTGGTAGTAGAAGGGCATTAGTTGGTGGGGTGAGCTGAACCCCTTCTGCATGTAGTTCACCCATTAATCCTGCACTCTGTCCACAGCGCAACCCTGAACCCTGCACTCTGTCCACAACGCACTCTTAAACTCTGAGATAATTAATTATTACTTAAATTAAATACCAGTTATTTAAATGCAGAGGCAATTATTTAATACGATAGAGTAGATACAAAGTCTTAAGCCTCGTACACACGATCGGATTGTTGCCCAACAAAGCGTCAGACTTTTGTCCGAAGGGCGCGTGGCAGGAACTTGTCTTGCACACAAACGGCTCACAATTGTCGGCCAACAAACACGAACGTAGTGACGTGCTACGTGGAATTTCAGCTCTCGAGCGCCACCTTTTGGGCACCTTCTGCTAATGTCGTGTCTGGTGAGCATTGATTCCGAGCATGCGTGTTTGCACTTTGGACTTTTGTGTGACGGACTTGTGTACACACGATACGAAAATCTGACAACAGACCGTTGTCTGCGGAAAATTTACTAGCCTGTCATCCAACATTTGTTGGCCGAAAGTTGGAAACAGTTGTCTGATGGAGCGTACTAACGGTTGAATTTTAAGGCAGTCTGTCATCACACAATTCCCGGCCGAAAATCCAATCGTGTGTACGAGGCTTAAGATGTACAACTGGCCCCTTGAGGACAACCATTTTGCTGATGCGGCCCCCCCCCCGATGAGTTTGACACCCCCTGCTTTAGTAGTTCTTCAGTCTGCCACTTGTTTTTCAGTTGGAATATCTCCAGCCAGCCGTGTGATCTTTCTGCACACCGATATGTAATGTAGGTAAACACTTACTCAGCAGGGAAGAACATCTGACCCCTATTAACGATAAAGTAAGTGTCAGTAATCATTAAAGAATGTGTACTCTGTGTACTAGTAAGGAAGGGTTAGAACCTAGCTTTTATTTTCCCCCCCTGTAAAAATGCCTACACCATAAGAAGTGAAGGAAATTCTGCTAATGGGACACAGATTCTCTCTACTCAATCCAAAAGTGGTTGTAAACCTCAGACCTGAGATGTGAACAAAGCAATATCCCTCTATAGTGTGTACTTGTCTCCATGGATCCATCCTGCCTTGTATCATCTGATAGACGACAAACACCAAAAGTGCACCTTCCACCATGGAAAGTGCACTCTGAGCGTTTCTGTCCATCTGTCACCCCAAGAGACGCTATTACCACTGCAATTATTAAAGTTTAAAAAAAAAAATTATATATATATATATATATATATATATATATATATATATCTATCTTTAAATATTTAAAGAGACTGTATTATTATACAGGATTTCTATAGTGCCAACAGTTTGCGCAGCACTTTACAAATTGAGGGCAGACCATACAATTTAACAAATCGGAGGGCCCTGCTCCATTAGAGCTTACAATCTCTCTAAGAGGGAGGGTCAAGTGTTCCAAAAGGTAATAACTGTGGGGGATGATCGGATGGAGAAAATAAAAGTACAGTTGTTAGGTGGGGACAGAATGGGCTTCTCTGAAGAGATGTTGTTATAAAGGGATCGTCTAAAAGCAAACAGAGTATGAGATGATCGGACAGATTGGGGTTGGGAGTTCCATAGGATGGAGAGGCTCTGGAAAAGTCTTGGAGGCGAGCATGGGAGGAGTTGACGAGGGAGCTAGAGAGCAGGAGGTCTTACGAGGAAAGAGAAAGATTTGGGTTAATATTTTGAGACTAGGTTAGCGTTGTAGCTGGGGGCAGAGTTGTGGATGGCTTTGTAAGTTATTGTTAGTATTTTGAATTTAAGTTGTTGGATGAGTGGAAGCCAATGGAGGGATTGGCAGAGAGGGGTAGCGGACACTGAGCGGTTGATGAGGGGGATGAGCCTGGCAGCAGCATTCATAACGGACTGGAGGGGGGATGGCCTATGAAAAGCCAATGAGGAGGGAGTTGCAGTAGTCGAAGAGAGAGAGATGACCAGGGGAGTAAATATAAGAGCTTTGTGGTGTCACTGGTTAGAAAGTGACGTATTTTGGCGATGTTGCGGCAGCAAGATTTGGACAGTGATTGGATGTGGGGCCTAAAGGATAGATCAGAGTCCAGGATTACACCTAGAACCTTGGAATGCGCGGATGGGCTGTTAGTTGTGCCAACGATCTTGACAGAGAGACCAGGGTAATGGGGCATGTGGGGGAGGAAATATTGTGAGCTCGGTTTTGGATAGATTGAGTTTGAGAAAATGGTGGGACATCCAGACTGATATGTTGGTTAGTAAATTAATGATCAGTGAGGAGACACGGGGAATGAGCTGAGAAGTAGAGAGATATTGGGTGTCGTCAGCATAGAGATGGTGGTGGAACCCATGGGAGGCTGACCCAGGGAGGAGGTGTAGATTGAGGATAGAAGAGGCCCAAGAACAGAACCTTGGGGGACCCCAACAGAGAAGGAGAGGAGAAAGTAGAATCGTAAGTAACGCTAATGCCGCGTACAGACAATAGGATTTTCCGATGGAAAATGTGTGATGGAACCTTGTTGTTGGAAATTCCAAAAGTGTGCGTGTGTAGGCTCCATCACACATTTCCCATAGGAATTTCCGACACACAAAGTTTGAGAGCTTGCTATAAAATTTTCCGACAACAAAATCCGTTGTCGGAAATTCCGATCGTGTGTACGCAAATCCGACGCACAAAGTTCCACGCATGCTCAGAATAAATAAAGAGATGAAAGCTATTGGCCACTGCCCCGTTTATAGTCCCGACGTACGTGTTTTACGTCACCGCGCTCAGAACGATCGGATTTTCCGACAACTTTGTGTGACCGTGTGTATGCAAGACAAGTTTGAGCCAACATCCGTCGGAAAAATCCATGGATATTGTTGTCGGAATGTCCGACCGTGTGTACGGGGCATAAGACTACCACACTGGAGTGGTTTTTAGGCGCTTTAGTGCTAGAAATGGCCTCTGCAAAGCGCCTGAAAACCTTCTCCCATTCATTGTAGGGTGTCTTTTCACACTGGGGTGGTGCGCTTGCAGGACGTTATGAAAAGTCCTGCAAGCAGCATGTTTGAAGCGCTGTATTTTGCGCTCCCAAAATGCCCTGCCCATTGCATTGAATTGGCAGCGATTTCAAAGCGCCGCAAAACGGGAGTTTTTACACTTTCTTTTTCAGATAAAAAAAACTGCCCCACTAGCGGCCACAAAATCTCCGCTAAAACGAGCAGTGCTTTAAACGCTAACGGCCAGTGTGAAAAGGGGTCTAAAGATGCAGTTGGATAAGTAGTAAGAGAACCAGCAAAGACTACAGTCATAGAGACCAAAGGCATGGAGTTTTTGGAAGTGGCGTGGGTTGTCAACCGTATCAAAGGCAGCAGAAAGGTCCAGGAGTAGGAGTACAGAATGGTGTCTATTGGGTTTTGGCCATTAGTAGCTCATTTTGTTAGTTTTAGGATCACGGTTTCTGTGGAGTACATAGTTTTACAATACAGTAATATTAGTGCATAAATATATTTCATGACCGCGTTCGGTCTTTTGGGGTAGGAGTCTATCAGCACAGTACATTTTGCGACTCTTCTTTGCAAAAGCGCTCCAAATCTGTAAAATTGTGAGGACGTTTCCTGTACACAGCCCTCTTCAGGTCACCTTGTACCCACTTTTATGTTTTGAAGTCCAGTAGTTATTTGGACCATTGGAGTGGAGGCAAGTTCCGCTTTAAGCTTACCAGTGCAGCAACGTACAGTGTCTGTGGTAGGCCAATAGAGAACTGAATCTGCCTTCTGTTATATGTATTCTGCAAGTTTTCTTTCATATCCTCCTTTCTGTTTTGGGGGAGGGGGAATAACCTTTTCAGGATCAGGCTAACTTGGCAAGGCAGTATAGAGTTAAATGCAATAATACATTTTCAGTTTAATTTCCTCCAGAAAATAGATCTGTGAAGGCCAGTCAAGTTCCTCCACCCCAAACTCGCTCATACATGTCTTTATGGACCTTGCTTTGTGCACTGATCCAAATAATTTGGTGGAGGGGGGATTATGGTGCGGAGTTTTTCAGGGGTTGGCTTGGCCCTTTTTAGTTCAAGTGAAGGGAACTCCTAAGGCTACTTTCACACTGAAGCGTTGCTGGCGGTAAAGCGGCGCTATAGTTAGCGGCGCAGTTTTACCCCCGCTAACGGCCAAAAAAGGGTTAAAACCGCCCACAAAGCACTGCTGCAGCGGCGCTTTGCAGGCGGGTTTGGAGTGCTGCCACATTGTTTTCAATGAGAAGGGGCTCTTTAGGAGCGGAAAATACACCGCTCCAAAGATGCGGCTTGCAGGACTTTTTAGATTGCACCGCTCCAGTGTGAAAGCCCTCGGAGCTTTCACATTGGAGTGCATTGAGCAGCTCTTTCAGGGCGCTTTTGCAGGCGCTATTTTTAGCACTTTATTGCCTGCAAAGCGCATCAGTGTGAAAGGGGCCTAAGACATCGGCATACCAAGACATTTTGGACAATTTCATGCTCCCAACTTTGTGGGAATAGTTTGGGGATGGCCCCTTCCTGTTCCAACATGACTATGGACCTTGCTTTTGTGCACAAAGACAGGGATGAGCGAGTTTGGGGTGGAGGAATTTGACTGGGCTGCACAAAGTCCTGACCTCAACATGATGGAACACCTTTGGGATGAATTAGAACAGATCCTGCGAGCCAGGCCTTCTCATCCAACCTCACAAATGTGATTTTTGGAAGAATGGTCAAACTTTCCCATAGACCCTCCTAAACCTTGTGGACAACCTTCCCAGAAGAGTTGAAGCTGTTATAGCTGCAAAGGGTGGGCCAACTCAATATCGAACCCTACGGACTAAGACGCCATTTAAAGTTCATGTAAAGGCAGGCGTCCCAATACTTTTTGGTAATGTATACCTTCTTTCTCTCAGAATGTTGCACTTTGCACATTTACTCTTTGCCTTGCTAAATACGTGGTGATGCAGATGTCCCCCCTCCGTATGATCATAATGATGTTCTGGAACCACAGGGGAGCTCTTACGGGATTCATCACGCTTTGTTTTCTCATCTGAAGACAATGAAGCGATTTGTGCCAAGGGTTCTGATAATTACTTTTTCAGTGGTGTCCCATCTGTAGCTCTCCTGATCTCTTCACCAGCTGGGACTGCAGCAGTGTCATGTTTCCTGAGCGATTTCACACCCTGAAGAGACGGCCAGAAGTTCAACTACGACTGCTGATGTGACAATGGAGACTCGTGGTGTAGAGCACAGCTAGGTTTAGCTTGGGTGAAAAATAATTTCCGCTCATATCTTTCTTTCTTTCTCTTTCTTTCTCTTTCTTTCTTTCTCTCTCTTTCTCTCTCTTTCTCTCTCTTTCTTTCTCTCTCTTTCTTTCTCTCTCTTTCTCTCTCTTTCTTTCTCTCTCTTTCTTTCTCTCTCTTTCTTTCTCTCTCTTTCTCTCTCTTTCTTTCTCTCTCTTTCTTTCTCTCTCTTTCTTTCTCTTTCTCTCTCTTTCTTTCTCTCTCTCTTTCTTTCTCTCTCTCTTTCTTTCTCTCTCTTTCTTCTCTCTCTTTCTTTCTCTCTCTTTCTTTCTCTCTCTTTCTTCTCTTTCTTTCTCTCTTTCTCTCTCTCTTTCTCTCTTTCTTTCTCTCTCTTTCTTTCTCTCTCTTTCTTTCTCTTCTTTCTTCTCTCTTTCTCTCTCTTTCTTTCTCTCTCTTTCTTTCTCTCTCTTTCTCTTCTTTCTTCTCTCTCTTTCTTTCTCTTTCTCTCTCTTTCTTTCTCTCTCTCTTTCTTTCTCTCTCTCTTTCTTTCCTCTCTTTCTTTCTCTCTCTTTCTCTCTCTTTCTCTCTCTTTCTCTCTCTTCTCTCTCTCTTCTCTCTCTTTCTCTCTTTCTCTCTCTTTCTCTCTCTTCTCTCTCTCTTTCTCTCTCTCTTCTCTCTCTTTCTCTCTCTTTCTCTCTCTTTTCTCTCTTTCTCTCTCTTTCTCTCTCGGAATCCAGTGCTAAGGCACACCTAATGGGATGCATTGTGGGATTTTTCAGTGTGCTTTGGCACCAAGGATCTTAAAGTTGAGATCTGACCTCCCAAAATACTCTAACCAAAACCCGTTTTTTGTATGTGTTCAAATTGTGGCGAGTTCCCTGCACACCCTGTCCCAAGACTCCCAACAGAAAAAACTGCGAAAATTATCCCCAAAATGAAAGGAAATCGAGTCCAGTTGGCATCAAACCAAGTGCCCCCTTGAAAGAGTTTCTCTACTAGTAACAGCCATTATGGATGTTGTTATAAGAAAGGTGTATGGGGGTGGGGGTTGTGCTGGTATCTCTGGGTTGTGCTGGTGCTTTTTATGTATGCTGGTTCTGTTTTTTTTGTTTTTTTTTTGTTTTTTTTTTAACTGGTTTACATGCCGCATGTGAGAGTCCAAGATTCCTGTAGTAACACTTTTTTTTTTTTTTTTTTTTTTTTTTTAGTGGTTGTAGACCAGTTTAATTGACAGTTTCATACATGTGTTTTTGGGAATGTCTAGCTATCGGTCCCTTTTTGGGCAGACGCTTCCAAGTGGATCCGTTCAGTTGTGAACTTCTCGTTGCCTCCAGCTATAGATGTCTGTATGCTGGTTCTGGTCCATTTATTGACTACTTCCAGAGCTATGAGAACCCGGATAGATCTTTTACTATTTTATGCTTGTAAGGCCATACTCCTCCTTAATTGGAAATCTCCTCAGGCCCCCTACTTCTGATCTCTAGAAATCCGGTGCCACTACTATATAAATTCACCTACGAATCTAGAGGATGCCCTAAAGTTCTCCAGGGTTGGGGACATTTTGATGGAATCCAAGGATACTGTGGTATGCAATATCCCCACTAGAAAATGCCTCTCCCCCTTCTCCCTTCTTTCCCCATTTATTTTTTATTTATTTATTTTTTTCCATGTAAAAAAAGTGCTTATTTCTCCATTCTGACAGGAAGACTCGATGAACCACCACAATGAACTTCCGTAGTGCTGTGGTTGTTCGTTGAAAACTACAAGCCAACAGCCGCAAAGGCTGCCGGACCTTGTAGTTTTCCATTCACAGCCGTGTGTGTGTGTGTTCTTTTTAATTTTTTTTTTTTTTTTTGTAATTGTGACAGCTAGCGGGAAGGGAGAAGATTTCCCCCCCCCCCCCCCTACTAGCGTTTGGAGGGGGGGGAGCGGGTATTGTGTGAGGCGGTCAGTCTGTTTGTAACATGGATATGGGTGTAACATGTTACGAAAGGTGAACTTGTCCTTTTTAAACCAACAACTAACCTTTTTTAGTTGCCCTTTAGTTTGTAAAGCTTGTCTGAGATGTCAGGAAAAAGGAGGCGGAGGGCTGAGGTTACACTCTGCAGAGCTCCGTGAGGAGAGCTCAGAGTTGATTGGAGGGAAGGGTTTTTGTTTCTTCCATAGTGATTTGTGAATGTTGACTGGAATAGTAACCAGACCAGCCCCTTTCACAATTTTATAACTATTAGTGATGAGGGAGAATATGAATTTGGTGTAGATGTTTACAGTGAGCCCTACCAACCAACATGCCTGGATCCAATCCTTTCAGAGAATTTGGGTGATTTGGGAGGTGGGGTGCAATGCAATTTGCTGTGTAGTCAGACCGGTCATGGTGCCCGTTCTGACCGTGGCCACAATGGGTTCATGAGCATCGGAACTGAACCACGGAGCAATGGAAAAAGGTGGCTTGGACTGAGAAATTGAAGAATGGTTTGAGGTACACAACGAGTTCAAGGTATTGACTTGGCCTCCCAAATCCTTTAATCAAATCGGGCATCCGCGAGATGTGCTGGAAAAGCAAGCTTGATCCATGGAGGCCCAACCTCGCAACTTGCAGTATAACTGAAGGCAAAACTTTTTTTTTAAATTTAGTTTTTGACAGTGAAGGGTTAGAACCTGTCAAAGGTGATCTTATTGAGATGGTGAATTCCCCAATGGGGACAGAGACAGCAGTAAAAACCTGACAGGGCTTCTGTCCTCTCACCACTCCTATCAAAAACTTTTTTTTTTTTTTTTTTTTGGTCTCAGATACTTTTAGGAGTTCTAATTCTCTCTGAACGAGTCGGCAGATGAGGCCACTATGTGGATGCTCAGCGTCTCCTGTCCTAAGGCAGTATGGGTCCACTGGCCATGTTCCCCCTGGTGTCTATACCTATTCTTCCCTCTTGGAGTTTGAGAATCAAAACTACAACAACCCCAGGAGGTATGCATTTGATATGGTCATTGGTTGTACCACCTTCCTAGGCCAAAATTGAAATGTTCAACTGACACAATCTGCATGTTTGTAGAACGTTCATTCTACAGCTTTCTACCATCTAGTTCAGTAGGTATTATTGAGCTAATTGCAGGACCTCTTACCATGCAACCCCATGGCACTGTAATTTTGTAAGTTCAGCGTATGGTGTGCATGAACCGGAGAATGTCTCTTCCTGCTCGGTACTTGACAGGCACAGCGTGGGTGAAATGAGGAAATCCTCTTTGTTACCTCCTATCTCCCTCAGCTGAGGAAGCTCCTCAGACAGGATGGACATCATTACTGCAAGGGCTTCATGTTCATTGTATTATACTTTAATGATATTTAAAGGTATCCTTTTGTTTACACACATCTTACTGGAAATTGTGCTTCAGTAGGCAATTCTCTTCATCTAGTGGCAGTTTTTTAATAATTTTGGAGACTCTTAAAGCTGGCCATAGATGGATTAAAATGTTGTCACTATGGCCAGCTTAAGTCACACAGCTGTAAGAATGCTCATTAGATATCAGATTTGCCCAGTCTTGCCAATTCTGATAATTAGCTGTTCGTGGATGTACCATGGTCCACCACAGATGCCCCAGCCGGGCATAATACAAACCAGTGATCCTTTCTCTCAGGCACCCTCTTTTGCTGGCATTTTCGGCAAACTCGGGCATGATTGGCCTAAGTGTGCCTTTAGTGGCCATATGTGGGGAGTTTGATTTTTGGTTGGTTGTCTGAATTTCGCTGGCCACAAGTCAACATCTTTTAACCTATTTCTGATTCTCAATACCAACTCCAACCTTCACCCATTCGTTGCCTGTTTTCTGAACTTTTGACGGTTGACTTTTTTTTTTTTTTTTTTTTTCTTTTTTTTTTTTTATCTTCCTAGCTACCAAAAACTCTGGTTAAAGTGGTGGTCCGGCCGAAGTGATAGTTTTTAAATAAAAATACCCCTATAATACACAAGCTTAATGTATTCTAGTAAAGTTAGTCTGTACACTAAGGTCTGTTTTGTTAGTTTATAGCAGTAGTTTGTTTTATAAACTTACAGCAGGCCGTGGCCATCTTAAGTGTGGGCATCTGAAGCCAGACTGTATTTCTGCCTGGATCTCATCCTTGCAGATCTCGCACATGCTCAGTGCAGCACAAGCAGTGTAATAGGTTTTAGGTCAGGTTTCCATAGCAACGGCAGTGTCAGAGGAAGTTGCCACTCCTTCCCAGAAGGCATTGCAAACAGGAAATGATGCGATGGGCCACGGCCAGGGAGGAGGAAGTGAAAAATGAATACAGCAGATATACAGTAGGTGTTGAGAGAAAAAAAATATCCAATTTTGTTTACAGTGCACAGTTTAGTGAGGGATGCTGAAGAGTTGTAAAAGTGGGTGGAACTCCACTTTAAGGTGCCTTCAGATGATTGTAGTTCATATTAGAGCAGAAAAGGGAGGTCAGCTGAAGCTTCGATACCACAACATTTTAAGAACAAAGACAAGACCTCTGGAGGTCAAGACCTCTGAAAATGACCCTTTAACCTCCTGGATTCACCAAATATTTTGACAACTTAATTTCCAAAGTGTCAGTGGGTGATAAACCAATGATGTCTCGGCCACTTTCTTTTTGGTTCATTTAAAACTTGTGTTTTGAATCTGGCTCTCATTAGGTTCGCTTTCTCAGAAATGAAGATACGTTTAATCCTGTTGACCATGTCTTGACAAATCTGGCTGCCAGGCCCACTACTGTGAAGCCTATTACATTTTAAAGTAAATCTGTCAGGAGATAAGTACATGGGCAACCACTGATAACCATTTCTGCAAATTTGTTTTGCAGGAGTGATTTGATTTATGATGGCCAAAGGGTCAGCATGATAGCCAGGCAAGAAAGATTAGCAAAAGCCCTTTTGTTTCAGGAGTAGCTACTTCTTCTTCTTTTTTTTTTTTTTTTTTTTGTTTTTACCTAAACCCAAGAACAAAATCTAATCTATTGCAGCTTACCAGTCCTTAGATGTGGTGGCTGCATTAGTTTTCATTTTTTCAGGATAAATGCAAACAATATATGACCTTGCTAAAAATGCAGTGTCCTTGTCATTTCCCTTGAGTTGAAATGAAAGCAATAAAGTGGTGCTAATGGCAGAAGGTTTTTACCTTCATGCATTAAAGTAAAAAACCTTCTGTAGACAGCCCCCCCCCCCCCCCCTATACTTACCTGAGCACTGTGTATGACGGCATGCTCACTCTCTCCCTCCTCACTGG
Organism: Lithobates septentrionalis; assembly: GCA_037952835.1. Taxonomy (NCBI): domain Eukaryota; kingdom Metazoa; phylum Chordata; class Amphibia; order Anura; family Ranidae; genus Lithobates; species Lithobates septentrionalis. Next base: position 193 of record JBBDGP010004005.1, on the reverse strand, counting down.
TTCAGAGACACAAGCAGGAGCCAATGTCAATCACACCAGTGAGGAAAGAGCGGGGGCGGGGCTGAGCCACACTGTCAATTTAGGGCTGCCACCTGTCCGGGATTCACCCGGACAGTTTGGGTTTGGAATCGTGCATCTGGGTATTCAGACTGGACTATGGCTTCCCAGCAGGGTTGCTGGCTGCAGTTGTCTA